>VXBU01012053.1:1607474-1727856 GCA_013400315.1 Bombycilla garrulus
CGGGGCAGCATCGGCCGACGGCCGCCGGGTCGGGGACAGGCAGGGGAAAAGGAGCCGGCGGGCGGTGGGCGAGACCCGGCCGAATTTTGACCTCCGGCACCCGGTTCTAACGCCCCAACTGAGAACGAGTCTAGCCACTCTTGCCACGCCAGAGAAGAAGAAGGGATAAAGCTGAAATGAAAAAAATAAGACAGTCTGGACATGGGTGTTTGAAATATCCAATTCTAGTAAGTGGAACCAGGATGGAATTGTTAAAAACACCAAACATGACTGGATGTCCTACACTTCTTGGTCTGGAGCACCTCCTCAGGCTCCACATTTCCTGGTGAAATGGCCGTTTGTACTGAGGTTCTCTGGAGTGAACAGTTTAAGGGCTAGGACAGAAACCACCACCTTCCAGTTGGAGCTGTGCGCCAGTGATAGGTACTGCTCAACCATCGGGGTGTGCTTGGGTGTGAACTGCTTCTGTGGTTGGTTGGACATGGTCGGATTTACTCTCTGTTTGATGATCTTGATGATCAGCTGTAGGGTCTCAAGTGCAAGAAGTGCAGGATCTGACAGGTTTCACGTAGACAGTTTTCACTTTGTAATCGTCTTTCAAAGTCTTTAGCAGAGGTCATAGCTAAGGGATGACATTGCTCTATTAGGATGGTATTTTACTGTGTGTGACACAGACCTCTTCTGAAGTGAACAGCACTTAAACTCTCCTACGTGGTGTTAAATTATCGGAAGTACAAGATGATCAGAAAAGTGTCATTGACCTCCCACCCCCCCATTTTGCAATATCTGTCATTTAACTTCGTAATTTTAAGGATCTTGTATGTCAGCTGTATTGCTGTTGTGACTCCAGAATAGCCAGTGGGAGTTCTGTGAAGAACAACTTTGACCCAGAAAAGTTAGCAATAGAATTTTAGGGTTAGTAGTTTCTGGGATGCACAGAAGATCCTGGTGTTGTCTAAGTTTTCTTTAGATGTTTGGATTGGTTCTAGAAAGAAATTAAGCTAGTATGTCTTAGGCTAATGGTAGCCATGCTGGTTTAGCTCTGACTCATCGTTAAAAAATTCTGCTGTTTTATGATCCTTGTGTTGTAAGATGATGACGTTTGGTAGCTGGATGTGGGCTGTGTCACTGTGTGACACCCAAGTGAGGTTGCTGTAGTCACCTGGTGTGCTCTGTGAGGGAGCAGACTCAGCCCCATTTGCAGTGTTAGGCCCAGTCTCTTTGCAGGTGAATGTGAATTTTTCATACTGTGGTTCAAAGCTTCTGAATCACTTCCTTTCTTTGTTACTCCATTCGAAATAATTTTGCTTATCATTGTACAATATGGAAGAATTGTCTCCACCAGAACAGGTAGGTGGAAGAATCATGGCTGTCTCTTTCTTGTTGTGTGAGGTGTTTGGAAAATGACCTCAACTGGTCGTGGTGTAAAATCTTCATCTACATGTAGCAAAAAGTATGTGCAAGGCTTCAGTTATCAATCCATTTGCATTTTGCAGTTTGCATCTTCACTGGGAAGTTCTCCATGACAGAGGTCAGAAGAAATGTCTAGAAAGCTGAAGAGTTTTTATCTAATAGGTAGCAGTTGTGTAGATAGTAGTGGCTTCATTTAAAAGATGTCTCAGTTTTGCCTCCCTGCTTTTTCCCCTTCCCAAAGAGCAACTGCCTCCAGGGGATTTATTAGAAAGAAGCTCTTAGAGCTGCGATGTCCCACACCAGTTTGCAAGTGAGATGAAGTGTTTTGTGCCCTCAGAGCAGTCCAAGTTCTTGAACAAGTAAAACATTATGTGGATCGCAAGGTGACCATTAAAAAGTTTCAGGATTTTACCTCAAAATAATTTGTGACTGTGGGTGTAAATAAACAGTTTAGGTCTTATGATGACATTTCAAAGGTTTAGTGCACTCCTGATTCTCCTTTCACTTCTTAGTAATATCCAAATTCCTCAAGGATTCTTACTGAACTTCATCAAGTAAGACCAATAATTAATTCTGCAATTTGGAAAATTTAATACTGACTGGAAAATTATTTTTAAAGTCAGTCATGATATAGATGCCCTGATAAAGGATGTTGAAAAAGCACAGTGCGTATATTGCCTACATGAACTCATACTTTGATGGCACCCAAGAAACTTTTATAAATTTTGAAGTTTTGAAATAGATGTGCATATTTATCCTGTCACTTCATTCATTTCCTACTGTCATGTCATTTTAAAAGGCTTTTCAACCCTTTAAACTTAAAGTTAAATTCAATTACTGCCTTTATATTGAAGCAAAATAAGATCACAGACAAAATAACCTCAGTGTTTGGTTAGGTAGATGCCTTTTTCCAGTTAGAAATGGCTTTTAATCATCTGAAATACCTGCTATTACATTTAGATTAGGACAGTGAAACAGGCACTGATTTATTCTAGAAGCAAAAGAGCACCCATTAGGAGTTCTGTGTTTGCTGGCAGTCAGTTCTAGACCTGTGTGTTAGAACCAAGACACTTTCCAGCTAAAGACAATTATTCCATTATATGGTAAAATGTAGGTGTTAGTTTTGACGTTTTTAAGTATATTTTTTTCCTTTACCAGTAAAGAATTCTCTGGCTATATGAAATACTGGTTTGGCTTTGCTTGACTTCCATGTGCTTATGATTTCAAGCTTTTATGAGTGGGTGAAAGTGTCATGGAATATTCCTTTTTTTTCCCCTTGCTTTTCCTCTTAAGAGGTAACCTGTTAAATATTAAAGACCGATGGTGATATAATAATCTTAGCAATAATAATCTGCAAATAAAGGACTGACAAAAAGAGTCTTCAGAGTAGCCTTCAGTAAGGCAGCCCGGGTTTGCCTTGTGTTTCACAATACACTGCTGGATGCATTACCAGGGAATACTTCTTCATTTTGGGAACAGACAGAAAGGGAAATGTATTTACTTTTAAATACTGACTTTGTTGATTTCACACAAAAGTTTTCAGCAACTTGAAGTAACATTTTTCATTTTCCATGTACAGTTCCATGTACAGTTATCTCACAGAGTCTGGTATTTTAATTCCATGAGATGGCTTTAGAGGGGAAAAAGTTCCTTGTGAACAGTGCTCCTAACTTTTTTTTCCTAGCCCAGAGCATCCTTTTTGCTGCAATAAAAACCTCCTTTACTGATAAATATGTGAACCAGTTATCAGTATCACAGAGATGCTCTTTAAACACATCTCAATGCTTTTTTGATTTAATATTTTGAGGGGGTTGTATGCAATGAGCACCATTAGACTTCCAGGGTGATGAAGTTGAAATCTAAAATGGTATTTTACCGTAGTGTAAGATTGTATCACAACACCTTTGATAAGTGATCTAAAAATTACAGCCAGTTCTCTGAAGGAGACTTAACAAGTACACATTTCTGGATCACAATAATAAAACCAATCTTTAAAGCTTAATAGTTATTGCATTAAAGGGAAGGAGTGACATTTTTAAAAATGGTATTTTCTCAGTGAAATGATGCAATGCCCATGGCCAGAAGCATGTCCACCACAGTGGCACATTTCAATTCAATCTGAGTCTGTTTATGCAGCAGTGTAGAAATGAGCTGCAGTTTATTCCAGCTCACATGATCCACCAGAAAGATAATGTACTTCCAGATAATTGCAACATTTCCCATTTATACCTGCACTCAGGTACCAGCAAAGTCAAAACTTGAAGATAATAATGGCACTGTTTGGGCTGCTGAATCCCTGTGACGTGTGGAGACATGCAGATGGGAGAGGACAGGGTTGAACTTTTGGATGCAAGGTTTGGCTTGAGATGCAGGGTTTAGAAAATCATCTTTGCTTTACAAGGAAATGCAAGTTTTTTGAGCATTGTGCTTTCCATCTTGCATTTCTTTCAACGGAATCACTTTTTAGCAGAAATACATACTTAAATCTGCTTATTGAACCGAAAAGCAGAAATCTATTTTTTAATTATTTAACAGGTGTATTTTCAAAGACAGAGGTGACTTGGAAGAAGATGGTGTATTTTAATAAAGGATATTATTTCTCAAATAACCGCTGTATTGATACAGCTGCTCTGTGGTGAAGGAATAGGACTGACTTCACGAGCAGAAAACAGTGTCTTGAAGTAGGATTTGGGGAATACAGAACAGTTAAGCACCTACTCCTTCTGTACACTGGCAAGCTGTGGATGCAATGCTGATTTCAGTAACACGGAGCTGGCACTACAAGCTCTAAGATTTGCTTGTCTGTGAGTAACACCTTTTCATGTTTTTAATGGAAAACCTTTACTAACAACTATTTTGAAGAATCAGGTATTTATCAATACGTTATCACTGATCTTTTCTCTGTATTTAGACAACTGCCCTCAAAGTCAAGGAGCATCTGAGCAGTATAACCTTCAGGAGGTAGAAATCCAGAAATGTTGTTGCCTGATGAAAGTTTTCAGGACTCTGTTCCAGATGGGTGTGATTTGCAGTGCAGACTGTGTTCTTCAATCCTAAACTGGGCAATCATCTGAGGTGTAAATTGAGGCATAAAGATGGTAACAAAGAGTTAACCAGAGCTCCCTTCTGCCCACATCATGGGACTTCTCTAAATTCAACTTACTGAGCAAGCTTCAAAAGCAGACGTGGATAACTCTGGCAATATTCATTTCTTACTAAGAAATTCCAGTTTAGAGCAGAATATGGAACACTGCAATATCCATGACTGTCTTGTTTACCTACAACATCACTGTTACCACAAGCCCAACTTCCTCGTTACACTGTAAACTGCTGAGCATATTTTGGAACACCCAAAACTTATTGATTTCTTGTTACAATCTTGATAAAGTCTTTTATCCGGCTCAAGTGTAGCTTGCTTCAAGGTACAAGTCTTAAGTGTGCTCCTGCTTGGGAGGGAAGCTGAAATACACCCTTGTCACTCTAAAAAGCCTGAATATTCAAAATTAAGGTATCAAAGCCACTTTCTTCCCTTCAGTGTCCAGGTTCAGTGCTCTTAACTATCCAAAGATTAAAATTGCATCATTTTTTTTAATACTTCCTGAATGACAAATGCAATGCTTTATTTTGGACTGCTCTTTGAATATTAAAATCCAGCAATAAACTCATTGTTTAGTAATTGCTTCTGAAAGGTAAAATATTTGGAGAGAGACAGCTCAAATAATGGCAAAATTTAAATGTGGTCTAATATTGAAAGAAATGGCTAATTATTTTTTTTAATCAATGGAGTGATTGTGATGGCCAGCTATGTTGTAAATAGAATTTCTTTGTCCATTCATTTGACTTTTAGCATTAGTACAGTTTCTTAGCTCTGTACATTTTCATCAGTGCAATCCCTTTTTGTTGTTCCTCCTTATCCATGTATTTTTCAGATAGTTTTTGCAGCACATTTTATGGCATTGGCATCCTGACACTGGCAAAAAAAAAAATAGTTAACTGTTTCTTGCATTCAAACTATTAGAAACCATATAATTAAAGTCAAATGTTTGTAATGTACATTTATGCAAACAAAAAAATTTTGGTTTTGACAAAAGGAAATTCATCCTTTCTGCCTGTTGAATTACAGTGTCACACTCTGTTTACTATTAAAATTTACATTGGTAATATTGCAACATTAAAAGAAAATACACATCAGTCTGGTTTTTTCTATCAAACAGAGAAAATCTAGCTTACAATACTATTTCAATACTATCTCATTACGAATCCTGATATAAAATATTGCTGCAAATCTATTAGGTCTCTAAAGACTTTCACAAGAAATTGATATGATTGACCTGTGTAGAAAAGATTCTTCTCATGCTTCACCAAAAAGAGGAATTAGGAAACAGTTGAGGATACAGAAAACGTATGAGGATATTTTCTTCCTTCAGGTTCTTCACTGCATATATTTAGATTTCGTTGGGGTTTTGTGAAATCATATTAATCACTTATATATGCTCATATCACATGGATTTAGAAGGAATAGGAGGGACTGCAGAGTGCAAAGTCTGAGCACCATTGCATGCAGATTAGTAGCACCTGTCCAAAGAAATAGAATTAGCAGATACATGTGAACATGGCTCTGTTTGGAAAAGATTTAACATTTTTATAGGACATCTCATGGATCTTAGGGTCAGTATTTAGAGAAGAATGACTCTGGCTGGTGTAAATGGTTTTTCAAAAAGCATTTTTGTAAGATCCCATAGGAGCAGCTGGTAACAAAGCCAAGCTATGGTCCAGAAGGTTTGGTCATCACTTAGACCACCTGGTGTACAGAGAGGTGTCTATGATTAGAGGTTTCAGAAACTGGTATTGGGACCTGTGTTGTATAACAGAGCCATCAAGTACTTGAAAATAATTAAATTTACTCTTAATACTTTATAGATTATTATTATTATTATAATTGTCAAGACAAAAGTTGACAGTGAAGAGCTGAATGACAGCAACTCAAATTCAGTGTTTACAAATGGAAGCTAATGATCAAAGGAAAAAATAATCCTGGCTATACATGCATAAAAATGAGCCCTGAAGAAGCTGTTACTATTCTGGAGAAATCCTGGAATCATTGTGGAAGGTTTCTGGGTGTGTCCATGCTAGTATTTTAATTTGGATCACGTGCATGCTTTTGAAGTGAATCTCCCTATGATCCCCAGTTACCACACCTGTTTGCATCACAGCACTATCTTGGAGAGCAGTGACCACACTCCTTCCAAAGAAACCAAACCAGAAAATGTCTTTCACCTCCTAATGGATGTCCAGTCCATGAGACCAACTTCTGGCAAACAGAAGTTCACATGTTATAAAAAAAAGCAATTGAGAATGAAAGAGAAGATGATCATCCTTGTGTCCCTGGGGAACATGGTGCTTCCACCTCTGCAATACTGCACCGACTGCCAGGAGACACTGAACTAGCAGTAATGCAGAGAGGGGCCATCAGGTGTTGCAGGGGATGAAGTGACTGTCAGTGAAATGACACCTCATGACAACTTTCTGGCTGGGCAAAGTGATTGAATGGTATAGAAAAGACAGATGGGGGATGTTTAGTTAAGTCAGAGATGAATGCTATTTCTCATTGCACAAGAAAAGATATGCAGCAAAGGAAATAATTAGGCAAGTGATGGAGACAAGGGAATTACTTCACAGTATTTAAATCTTGGAACTCTTTGCCATGGGATGTTGTGGAAATCAGAATTGTAAATGGTTTCAAAGAATGGTAAAACAGGTTCTTGGCAGACTCATCCCTTTATACTTTTCAGCACAAACCAATCTTTAAACTGCTAATCATGTGAAGCTGTGAGGGCAGAGCAAGGGCAACACTTACTCCATAGATGTTGTTTCCTAAGCATCCAGTACTAATTTCTGTTTGAATATACAACATGTTGAGCTAAGTGAACCTTTAGTCTGACCTCGTATGGCAGTTCTTAGTTTTGTACTTACTACAGTCATTAAACAAACATAGTTATTGACTAAGGTGTTGATACGGCCTGCAGAGATCACAAATACACTTGCCTTACAAGCTGTATCCCAGTATTCTAATTCCTAATCCTTGTCAATTAATATCTTTGCAAAGCAAAGGACAAATCAGAATAGTGGGTTCGATTTCTGCTGTAGAGCCCTCACCCTAGATTTAGAATCCCAGAATCATTAAGGTTAGAAAAGTCTTCTACGACCATTGAGTCCAACCATTAACCCAGCACCACTTTGTGTTCACCACAAAGTCATGACCTCAAGTGCCACATCCACATCCTTTTGAACACTTCCAAGGATGGTGATTCCACCACTGCCCAGAGCAGCCTGTTCCAGACTTCCAACAAGTGTGTGGTACAAGCAAACAAAAGAGTAGACGAAGAGAGGAGGTAACGAAGTAACATTGAATCAAACTTACGTAATAAGAATGAAGTTCTGGTTCCTTGCTGTAGCTCTGTTGGGGCTAAAGGGTTAAAGATAAACTAGAAAACATTCCAGTAAATGCATGGCATGAGGCAAATGATCGAGTCAATGTTACTGGAAAGTTACATTAATGGAATAATATGTTTGTGATGAACAAAACCAGGTTTCTTCTATGAGAAAAGCATTTCAGCATCTAGAAGGATTTATCCACAGCTTTCCCAGATTTCTGGTTTTGGATGGGGTTCATAGACTTCCATAATACTGTACAGAATTGTCAATCTGCCTTACCTGAATATACATCAAAAAGCCACTAACTTTTAACAAACTTTTAACAAACCCATCAAGCACTTATTCTGTTGTTTAGGGTTTTTATCCAGAAATGGTGATTACTAATATACTGATATATAAACAGTCTCATTTCTAACTGAACCAGCCTGACCTGTCAAATTCTTTCACACATACACAATGAACTTTTTTGTGACATCACTTGGCAGTCACTCCACCAAAGGAGAGAGCGTTGCTCATGGATCTTTATTATTCTCAGTAATATGAGAGATCTTAAAATAAAGTGTTGCATTGCACAGTTTTTTAAAAGACTACTTTGTAATCTCTGTTTGACTCTGCTAATGGACTTGGCTTTAAATGTTACGTAGGTGAAATTTGTTCTCATATTTCTCATTTTTTGCAGAAGGGACAATTTTGCAAAATATTAAATGACATTATTACACCTAATGAATTTGTCTTCCAGAGGTCTTTTGTGATAAATTTCAGGTATTTTAACACAGGAAATCTGACAGGAGAGGTGCTGGAGAAATGCTGAGAAGTAGGGCTCACATGGAAGGAAAAGGCACAGTAATGCTTACAGGGCTTGTGCAGGGTTCTGAGAGAAACTGTGAAGATGTTGATCACAAAGTGTTTTGGTGATTAATGTAAGGGAGGAATAGCAGACTACATTGCAAATGGGAATGCATGAATTTAGGATGGCACAGCAGGGGAAGACCTTCGTTGATGTGAAGTGACTGAATTTATCTCTACATAAGCAGAGGAAGTAGCAAACTTTTAGGTTCAGCAATGGTGCAACATAGCAGCAAAGCTTCGAATGAGATAGAAATATGACTCACCTGTCAAAAGCTATACAGGGAGGAGGAGGGAAACATTGGATCCCAAATAAAGTACTAGGAATTAGAGGGAAAATTACATTTATGTACCAAAACGACTTCACATGATTCCAGGGGAAATAACCTGAAAGTTCTTGAAGGAATGATAAATAGTGGCTGAGGAGGGGCAATTAGAACTTTGTGATTTGTCTGCAGTAACTGGAAGCAAGAGTCTGTAATAGAGTCCAGGTGTATAACTCAAGCTTTTCACAATCTGAAAATTGGAAAAGTTGATAAAAAACTTCCACTATTGTGCTCAGTAAATATTAGCACTGGTTCATCTTTTTCTACTGTGCTGACAAGTCAGAACCAATGTACTACAACAGTCAGGAAAGGAGATGGTAGAGATGATGAAGAACTTGACAGTGTTGTATCCACATGGTCACTATTACAGACCTTATGCTGCTGTTTGTTGCAGATTAATGCATGGTGGTATGCAGTGTTTGTACAGTCAGCAAAATATATCATAGTGTGGAAACAGTGATAAAAGTAACAGGAAACTGAAAGAAGCAATGAAAAAGAAATTATTTCTCGGGGTGGTTTTTTTGTGTGTGGTTTTTAAGGTATTTTGTTTGTTTCATTTTTTTGCGGTGGAAATGCAAAATTACCACTTTTCTGTCTTTGTGTATAAAAAGTGTGAGACAGGCAATTAGACAGGCAGTTCAGATAGCAAAATTTAATAAGACTGAATGTTCCTCTAACTTACCTTTATGGTCTGTTAATGTCTTATGTGCAGTAGAAGCCCCAATCACATCTGTGCACTGATAATACACAGAAAGTGTAACAGAAACCTGAGAAAGTTATACTTGATAATGTTTTTAGATATACCAATGAAATGGCTTCTCTTTCACACTATACACACAGAAACCCTCAGTTTTATTAAGAAAAGAAGAGGGGTGAGGCTCTTGGCCACCTTTTATGGCCTTCCCAGTGTTGTATTTTTTTTGCCTCTTGGTGTCAAGAATGGTGATCACCAATTAACTGTGGGAAATGTGGGTCTCTCAGAGCAAAATATGTGAGTATCAATGTGTTGAGCAGCACCTTCAGAGCCTATGTGATTTGAATCAGCTCCTTCCTCTGCTTTTTGCTGGTTTAGGACCTTCTGCAGCATTCTGTGCACAATAGTGATATGTTATTGTGCTTCTAGGGAAGCTGGACTGTAATTGCACCATGGGAATACACAGCGAGCAGGCCGCGTGTGGCCTGATGGAGCTCAGGAGCCTCAGAGAGCTGTGCTCCTCCCCTGGCCTCACTCAGCATTTGGAGGCCATTGGAAAGAGGCTTTTCACCAGCAGCAAATGACTTGCATTGCTTTGGCCATGCACTTGCAGGAGTGCCAAGGTGGCCTGGTCACCTCTCCCTGCTGTCTCAGGCCTATGTGAACAGTCTTTTGTATGGCACTGATCAAATGGATCAAGATGAAAATTACAAGCTGCAAGGAGGACACCCCTTTTTTTTTTCATTGTACACATCCCAAGCTTTGCATTATTCTTCTCATCAATCATTTGTTACACTGAAAATGTGCTTTCATTGAAGAGCAGCATGGCTCAACATGTGGACTACCAGTTGTAGTTCATAATCTCCTACGAGCTGCCTCTTGCTGCCTCAGGAAGCATTGAGAAATTGCCAGAATTGATGGAAGACTGTTCTTTCTCCCAGCTGAATAGCATCCCCCCAGCTTTGTCATGGGCACCACAAAGGATGACAGATCTTTTTGCTGCATTGTTTGACCATCCTGTGCTTTGGCTGTCTGACATGACATCACTTTCAGTCCTTCCAGTGAGTGCCTCTCGGAAGCAGAATCAGGTATTGCAGTGGCACAGGGTGACCACTTACTGACAGGCTGCTGTGGGCTGTGATTAGAATTGCTCTGCAACTGTGCTGCCGTTGGTTTTTGTGCTTCATCCACTCTTGTCAAACACCACTGACAACCTGCTCCGTTTGGAAGAAAGACACGTCTCCTTTTAACATGAACTGAACCTTCTATTTGTACCATGAATGATGCAATTTCCTCCCCTGCTATTAACTGCTATCTTGTAGCCTATTTAGTTTACGGGGAAAAAAAGGTCTTGCTTACTGATCAATAAGAGATGTAGTTTACATATAGTTTTTATTTTGGATATGCAGTCTGCACTGCTGCTATCTTAGGTTACACAACCCTTGATTTTCTACAGTCCATTTGAAGGCACGTGTCCAAAGGACAGTTGACAAACCAAGGATAATATTTTTTAAAGTTTTTTTTATCTCCAAGCCACGAGACAGAATACCTTTAGATAACTGAAATAAATTCTGCTTCAATGCAACACTCTTCTAAGATGCCCAGATTCCCTTATTAATTCTAGGATTTTGTGGAGCTCAGAACAGCTTTAACAGAATTTTTCCTAAACATCTTTCTTACTTCATGTCCAGCTGCTGTTGCTCCTGTTACCACCAAAAGGCAGCCATTCCACGATAACAAGCATCTTGAAAGTTGAAGTGTAATGGCAGTTGATCTTTCCAAGAGCTGGGTTAGACACCGAGGATATTATTTAGTACTGAGAAATCACCAGGGTATGTTTTGGATGTACATTTAAATACATACACTTTCACAGGCATTGAGGAGATATCTGGGGATTGCCTACAGATATTATTTAGTAGTTGATATATCACTTATTCAAGATTTGGAAAGTACTTGAGAAGTAAGCCTCAGGGTTAGCAGAGGAGCTGTGTGATAAGCCTTAGATCGCACAGAAGAACTGATAGCAAGACCTACCTTTTCATTCCCCCTCTGATTATCCAGTAGCGTAATACGGCTTTGCAGAGACAGATACAGCCTAACTGAGGGAGGCAGAGGATGAACCAAGGCTGGTTTACAGTCAGTTTTGAGGCTTTTTTTCCTTTCAAAGTGACTAGTCTGCAGCTCCATTTCTCAGAAGGTTACTTGAACCTGTGACTCAAACAGAGACATCTCTGGATGGGGTGAACCGGTAGCTGCAGCACTTCTGGGACAGAAACTGCCGACCGCGCAGAGCACGTTCCCCTCTGCAAACATGGTGGCAGCTGCTTTCGATCTGTGGCTTCTCACTGCTATTGTGTGAGGGAATCACACTCAGAGTTTCAGGAGCCACAACAGAGAGTAAGTAAAGCTGTGGCTCATTTAGGACTGGGTGTTATTTTAATGAGCTTAATAAATCCTATATAGGACTGAAAGTTTCTTTGGAGTTCTCAGCCCTGCAAATCAGTGCTCTCAGTCTGACCTTTGAGCCTTGTACACTGCAGAGCTCTGAAAAACGGCACCAGTTCTATGCTGCACCAATTTCAGCAACATCAGCAACCCCAGTGGAAGTAGCTCACCCACTTTAGCAGCTGCTCTCAGCATCAAGTTGATCAGACATTGTACTGCAAAGGGCTTCCACGGCTCACCATGGTCACAGACACTCACTGAAGTCCAGGAGGTCCACACTCACGTAGAAACAAAATTATTTGCTTTGTGAACAAAGTACCCACAGAAGATAAGGAGTTGGAATTTTGTTAACCAAACTCATCACATGATTGAAGCTGAAATGTTCTTGAATGTTAATATTGTTCTTGTAAAGCATGAATGGCAAGGATTCATTCCATGTACAATATGGACACTGACCTTCAAAGGGAAAAATTAATTGCAGCAGCATTTTTCTCACTTTTGCCAAAGCAGGGTGATGAACTGGTATAATTTTTTTTTAAGTACTATCACAGCTATTTTCTGGCTATGTTACAATTTGATTAATGGATGTGTCTTGTAAGTTATCTATCCTTGGACAGTCTGCTTTGAAACAGTCAAACTAAAAAATTGCTTTTATAAAATTATTTCAGTGTGGTTTAATACCAAATGCTGAGAAATATGGTAGCTATACCAAGAAAATTAAAAGCCCTAAGGCTAAATATTTTTATAAAAGTCACTTAAAAACAGAACTTCAACCAACTAAGTTGACCTTGTTTGTTAAGTGCTGGAGAGCTTTGGTTGTGCACAGCTATAAGTATAGCACCGTTTGAATAACTTATCAGAATCTGCCAGTGGTGTAAAGTTGTGACTTCTACTAACACAAAATCTGCAGCTTTTGATTCGGATAATTAGGGAAATATCCAACATGCCATTTAAAAGGTTTTCAGGTATCTAAAACCAAAAGATACCTGAGGATTTGGCCCTTAAGGGAAAATATTCACAATTTTCCAGAATGTTCCTGGAGCAAAAGGTTGTGTCTCTCTTCCAGGAAAAGGATGGCATCCTAGAACACAACAAGATTGCTGCATCTTTCCTTGTGGCAGATCTGTGCTGCTCATTTTTGTGTGACTGTAGCTCAGACAAGCAGTAAATCTCCCATGTGCCATATGGATAAGGCAGTCACTTCACCAGAGGTGTGTACAGTTTGGGCAGTGCACGCAGCCATTTCAAGCTCCTTCCTAATACCAAACCACTTGTTCTGTTCTGAAGGCTCTACAAGGAAATTCTCTCCACTCAGCCCTGCTCCATTGCTCTTCCCATCCCTTCCCTCTGTGCTGCCAGTGGCATTTCCCTGGATGTTGCTGGTCTTGTCTTGTCTTTGGGAAGTCCCCTGGCAGCCCCTGCCCATCTCCAGCTCTCTGGCATCACACTGCCTCTCACAGGAAAGCCTGGAGAATAAGACAGGCTGTCCACAGAGAACTTGGGCTCAAAACTCAATTTGGGGTGTATTTTTGAACGTCATGTGGGCTACAAAAGTGCTGCAAGGACAGGAAAGTGTCGCTGACTCCCTCTGTCTCCCTCACACTCGTGTGCCCTGGACCAGGGAGCTCATGTGCCACTAAAGCAAACACTCGCTGAATTTACCCCGTGGGGTTCCCTGATGATGCAGAACTGGGATATTTCAGTCGAAATTGATTCACTAGTCATGAATTTCATTTGAGAAAATCGTGTAATTTTTGGTTCACTGTCTGCTCCAAAGTGACAGCAGCTCTTTTACATACCCCAACAGGCTCAGCAAACTATTTAGTAAGTTTGAGATTGAGAAGAAAATGTTGTTTCATCTTCATTTCCCAAATGCAGCTGATGGTGAATCACTTGTGCCTAGTGAATGGTCTGTCAGGTCAGCAAAACCAATGCCTTTCTTATTTTTGGGCATGCATATCCAAAATGCACTTATTCTTTGGACAAAAAATGTACTTTGCTATGGTAAAAAATACATGAGACACTGAGTCAAATTATTTAATTCCTTACGCTTTATTAGTGTTTCGTGTGTCTGCTTTCAGAACACTTTTATAGTGTTCTGTTTTAATTTGTTTAATTTGTATTTTTGAATTCATGGCATAGAGTTTTTAAAAACCCAAACAGTGAAGCAAAAAAATTTTAAGGTAAATTGTTGATTTTTTACAGATGTGCATCTTTCATAGATGACTTCTTTTCAAGCTTTTGCACTTAGGTAGTATTATAACTCTAAATGAATTAAAATACATATTTAGCACTTGGACTTTTTGCACATGAACAAGGCTGTTGTCCTGTTTCTAGCAGGGTACAGATCTGTGCAGATGTAAAGCACTTTGTAGACAGATGTGGATAATTATATAGCTGTTTGCAGTGATCCAGCACAGTGAAAATGTCTCTTTGGCCATGTGACTGAGCACATGGGTACAGATTTAAGACAATAAGTAATAAACTTTTTTCATACCAGAAATAAAAATGGGGCACAGAACTGAGCACATCCTCCTTGCATTTAATTTTTCCATTTTTGTTTGTCAAAATTGTGCTGTTTTCAGAGGAGGTGCATTGTTTTCCTAAGCAATAAAACTAAGAAAATAACTTATTTATATTGATCTGGTGAACTCAGTTATTATAGTCCCACACTTCATAAAAGTGTTCTCTCCCAATAATACACAAAATAACATTAATTTGAACTTTAAACACAAGTGATGAACCCTAACATTTAGGATGAAGTTTCAGAATATGACTCTAAAGCAGCTACAAAATTTTAGACAGAGCCATCACATTAGCTCCCAAATTTTACAAAATGTAAAGAAACACAGAGACCATCTGTTCAGTAAGTTGCAAACCACTTTGCAGGATTTAATGTTTGGAAAATTAAATTAACTAAGAAATATAAAAAGTGCCAGTGGCTGGAAGTTTACCCTTCAAAATTAGAGTTGAGACATATTTTTTAACATTAAGGTTGTATCATTCTATTTGTGGGACTTTGATTCACTACCAGCAGTAGTGTACTTTCTGTGAATCAATTCAAATTAAGACATGATGACTCTGTAATAATGTGGTTTAAGTAAATCAGAATTTGGGACCTCATGCAGAACATGGATGCAGAACATTCCTGTGCAACCCAGGATGGGTTCAGTGGGTATAATTGTCCCTTCTGGCATTCAAATCTCTGTGAGCCTGTAAGTAATGTCATGGCACATAAATAAGCAAATCTGGGCCCTCATACTGAAAAGGACCATGGATTCCTCTTAACAGAGTGACTCTGGAACTTCTTTGGTGCCCTGGTGTGCAAAAGTTACTCTAGATCTGTATTTGAGTTTTAATCTTTCTTTGGGTTTTTAGTGTTATCAAGACACTATATCCCCAAAGGTTTATAGCCACAGAATAAACATTTGTCCAAAAAGGAAAACTTTGGTGATATTGAAAAAAAATTTTGTGATATCATATGCCATTTATTCCAGGTCACTATTATTTTAACAGTTTTGTAGTTTTCATTTTAGATTATACTATACTCTAAATACCTAAAATGCTAGAAACCTCAAGCTCAAATATGCAGAGTCTGTCTCACCATTATTTTTAGAAAATTTTATGAACAGAATATTCTTAGCTTTTTATGTTAAACAATGGTTAAAAATCTGTAGTTTGAAGAAAGGCATGGTGACCAACTGTTGGAGAATGAGTTCTAGTGTGTGAATAAACTATAAAGTGGAGATCACTCCAATGGAGCAGAAACTTCCAGTACTTCATGCTGTTTCAAATAAAAAGTGATTTCATACTCTAATTCTTTAGAATTACACATTTTTTTCACTGTATACACAGTATATTTCGATTATTACTGGATGCCCTTCATTGAACAATGCCCACAGTTAAAAATCAGAAAGTACATCACCAAACAACTGAAAGTAGAAAGATTTCAGACATTCAGATAATCTTGAATAAAAATTATTTTATATTCTATGGTCATCAGAGGAATTTATTAAACACCTCACTGTGCTCATCTGAGTAAGGAACATTCCCATCAAAATGTAGGAGATGTACAGGTAATTCAGACACTTTTTTTCTCCCTGTCACTTTCAGAAGACTCTTTCCATCCATTTTTCCCCAGTGTCATTTAACCAGTACTTACCCTTACAGGTGGCATAAAATATCTGCGATTCCCTCTAGAAGTAATTCACAGGTGCAAACTTGCCTTTTAAAACCTGCACTAACTATTTATGATTGTTTCATCAATGGAATCAGCAAGGCAAGAGCTGTACAGATGCTGGAGCATACGGTGCTGCCTGAGCTGCCTCTGCACAGTCCATGTGACACTCAGCAGCCACGGGCAAGGTCTCTTCCAGAATAACACCAAATTTTTGCATAGCAAAACTAACATCTCTGTCTTTGGGGCACGCTGTACAATCATTAGCACTTTTCTGACAGGCACTCTGTACTGGATTTTGTGATTAACATATTCTGACCATTTCATTTCAAGAACAAGTCAAACATTATGGCACGCCACGTATTAAAGGAAAGTTCTCACTGCTCTAAGCTCCACCTGCAACTCTGCTAAATAACAGTAATGATCATTAGTAGCCATGTAGTAGGATAGGTTTACATGGTGCTTTGTAACTATGAAAATAACATTTCAGAGTGGTAATTGGGGAAATATATACTCTCTGTGGAAATTCTCTGATTATCTAAAAACAAACTGGGTTTGTCTGAATCCTTCTTGCACGACCACAAAAATGTCTTGTTTCCTTGGAATTAAAATTTAAAAATTAAACAAGTGCACATCATCTTGAAATCCTCAAAACATGAAATACTTTCTTATTATCTAGAAGGCAAGATTAGTTATTCTAGATACCTTACCTTAGTTATTAGCCCTAAAAATATTTCAGAAGGGTGAGGTTTATGTTCTTTCATTGGACTACAGCACATAAGCACATATAATACATTATAAGCATAATAAAAACAAAACTTTTTCCAGTGTTTATCAGTATTTCTGCTGAGGTACTAAGAATATAGCACCTCTCCATCGTGGGTGTTATTGTTTATTTCTGTGATATTCTTTCTGTGTATGCCTTTGTACACAACTGCTCTTTGGAGAGAAACAACAGTTGAAGTGTGATCAGAAATTCCATATGTTATTCCATATAATCCAGCTGTAGTCTTTTTCCCACTTATTCATCTTGTGAGTTTCTTGCCCCTCCCAAGTATGCCAGGAACCTTTTGGTCTTGTCAGACCGTTATACTGCATATTCTGCTCCCAAACTGTGAGATGCAAGTAGCGAGCACCGGTGCAAAGTGCACCTATACAGCACAAGTTATCTTGGGATTTTTTCCCATTTTTTATTTTTCACTATGCTTCAAAACAGATCTGCTTCACCAAAATGTTCATTTTGTACAGTGCTCTACATCTTAATTATTTCAATGCCCCTTTCCCATTTTCAACACCAGGTCTGAAATTACTTCACAAGAGTGGGTGTTCTTTTTGAATGAAGCACAGAAAAGCAAAGAGAAAGCTGAGATGGTGACAAGGAGTAGAAACACAAAGTCTGACCTTGAAGCCCCATCTAAGCATGCTATCCCGCAGAACACTCCATTACTAGCTCAGCACAAACCTCCAGGACAAGTACAGGAAACACAAGTATATTTTGATTAGCATATTTCCTATTAGCTTTGTGGTAAAACGTTTGGCAACTTATCCCTCTTATCCCTGTCTTTAAGTCCATCATATTGAATGAAGAGCAAACACACAGCTGTTGCCATGGAGCATGTTGTATGTTCACACCCCAGCTTAGCACATTCCTTGTTTTCTTATGCCATGAATACTGACTGTTCGTTCAGACACTGAAAAGACACTGAGGAATGACTTCACAATCTATCTCAGTATTAAAAAACATCCATTTCCTGATTTTAAAGAAAATCTTTTGAACCTTGGTCTTCCAACCTATCTTTCCTTTGTACATCTCAAAGAGTGGATGGCTTTTATATGACTGAAAGCCAACAAACCCTGATGGTACCAGGTCAAAGAAAGCTGGAAGTTCAAAGCTGCTCACGTGAAGCTCTCTTCCAGCTGCCTGGGATCTAAACTCAGATTAATTGAGTCAATTCACACACACTTCCACAGTTTGCACAGAACTCAGTTTTCCAAATGGAGATGATTTCCTAAGTGAAAAAGAATTAATAAAGAATTTGTAAATTATTAGTAAATATTTTAGGCAGATGTATTACAGAATCATAGAATAATGCAGGTTGGAAGGGACTTTTGGAGATCATCTGATCCAACCCCTTGCTTAAGGCAGCACCAATTTAATTAGGTTCCTCAGGGTCTTGCTCAGTCAAGTTCTGAATATCTCTAAGGGTGGATATTCCACAGCCTCTCTGGTCATCTGTCCCAGTATTTGATCACATGTATAGTTTGTGGTAGGCATGACAGTGAGGACAGCAGAAGATTATTATTGACTCATTAGACTCAGACTAATTAGCTGTCCAATTCATAAGAGTCCTAGAAGTAAAAAGTCCTTTTTGTAAGCTCATAAACTATTTGCAAGTGGGATCTTAGTATTAAATGTGACTCAGAGGTTTGTTACACTAAAGTGGGAATTTAAGCTTCCATTCATGAAATATCTGGAAAACAGTTTGGGTGCTGGAGCACCAGTGTGCGTTGGTCTCTGCACTAACCCTCAATTAATAACAAGCAGGCAGCTGCAGCCTTCCCCAGCTCCAGTTTGTGACTGGCATAGTGCCACGGAAAGAACAAACACCAGCCCAGTCCCAGTGAGACAAATGTAGGGAATAAATCTCAGAAAAACCTACATTTATGAAAATATAATTCCGTAATTGCCCTATTCTACGGAGGGACATGGAACAAAGCCCTTTGCCACATCATTGCTGCAAATGCATCCAGGAGCAGCTGAGGTATTCACACAACCGCCAAGTTAGGAATCTGACTAACAAATACATGGAAAATTCCCTCAGTAATATATTCACTACTTACATATTCAATACTGCTTTGAGCATAGACATTTCTAAATGGTTCCTCGGCTTCACCAGAGTTCCAGTCTCACCCTGGCACTTGATGGGTCTGCCCCATGTCTGAACAGAAACAGAAAGCGGCTGCAGCGTGGAGATGTGCACATGCCTCCGCAGGAACCCTTGGAGTGATCTGGCAGGAATCTGGAGCAGCATGGCAAGGTCTGTACCTCGCCACCTGAGAAACCCCAGTGCTGTTCCTTAGGACCTCCCTGGAGGGATTCCAGTGCAGAGCAACCCTCATGACTGGAAGTACTGCCTGGCTGGAGGCACTGCCAACACTGGGCTGAAACCTTATCATCAGGAATCGTGATGACCTGAAAGAACTCAGGACTCATCAGTTAACAAGTCCTTGGCTTGAGTGAATTACCAGGGCTGACAGAAGAGTCGGAGATGAGATGGAATGGTGTCCATCTGTTGCCAAAGGCAGCTGTCAAGAGCTGTGGAGGCTGAGGACAGCAGGAGGGTAACCTGTGCTTGTCTCCTCGGCAGCACCGTCAGTGGCTGTGGTGGCAGCTCCCGGGGATTCTGCATTGCTGGAGGAGTTTCAGGGCAGCCGTGCAGTGTGGTGTGGTCAGCCTGACTCACTGCAGACACGGGGACAAGCCCAGATGTGTCAGTGCCTTTCACCCATCCTGGAAGCAAAGAGCCTCCTCAGAGCCCAGCTGATTGCTCCAGAGCACACTTATGTTAAATCAATGGATACGCTTCCCCACCCTCCATGTGCACCTCCATGTTTAGAGCACTGTCCTCATATATTAAATGCAGATTTCTTATTAGCTGTACTCTCAGATGATTTAAGATTCATCATAACAGCTTTCATAACTGCCTTTGCCACTGTCCATAAGATAGTTTGTTCCTTCCAAGCACCAGTAGGAAGTTGGTTTTACACTGGGCAGAATTCAAATCTCAAACACAAATTAAATCTGCAGTGAAAACCAATGCAATAATTGAGGCCAAAACTTGGCCTACTGACCCTGCTCATCTGAATGCTATTTCTGAGGGGATAATGATGTATTATTCTTCCTTTTTGACAACTACTCCTTCACAGATAATTTTTGAAATTTTCTGTGCCATTTTTCTGTGATGTTGCTCTGGTATCCTGGATACTTAGTTGTAATATTCTGTGCTCCTGTCACGCCATTATAGTTGCCTAAAGCATGTTTCTTTATTCCTTTTTCTGCTCTACCTTTCTTTTTGGCTCTTTCCTGTATTCTGCCACCACATTAACTTCATTTGTATAACCAAGAAAATGAAGAATTCTACTGAATTCTGAAAGAAACCTTTGTGTTTCATAAGTTTTCCTCCCTTATTATCCCACTACTCTACAAACTGCTACTTCAGCTTTTCACTTAAAGGATCACCCCTCAGCCTTGTGTATTGTACAAAGTCATCTATTTTTAGCCCTTTCCCTTTAAAACCTATCCCTGCATGGCATTATTCACAAATTTGGTTGTTACCGCTTTTGCCATACGGATGTTCCAAACCAGTTGCCCCCTATTCTAGTCTGGACAGAAAGTATGAAGTGTATATATGATTTATCCTTCTCATATCACCTTATCCCTGTCCAGTCACTCATATAACATGGACATAGTTCTGCATTTTCTTCTCCCTTCTGTGTCAGTGATGGGGAGAGATTATTGTTCTCCTTCACATTCAGACCCATCAGCTGGGGATTGTTTTTTATTTTCATGGTAGCCAGGATGGGCATGGCCAGGACCCTGATGTTGTTTAGTACCACCTCACATCATTGCCAGGAAAGGGATCCTGTTCTGGGAAGAGGGGGTTTCTTCCAGTCAAGAAAATGTGGTAGAGGGAGTTGTCTGATATTGTTTACTTACAGGGAGTTTTTCTGTGTGAATTATATATTTTCTTGTACCTCTTGTTGCTGTTCTTGTTAATTTTTCTTATCTTGTTGCTGTTTCCAGTAAATTGTTCCTATCTCAACCCACGGTCTTTGCCTTTTGTGTCTCCATTGGAGGGGGAGCAGAGTGGTTTTAGTGGGAGTACTAAATTGGAGAATTTAATTTCTAAGCAATGACAATCATTTAAAAAATCGTTATATATCCCTGTCTGCAAGGGCTACAAAATGCATACTGCCACTGGAGATTCTTTACACAAAAACTGCTGGTTTATATTCCAGATCTTGGAGTAACTACATCTCATTGTCCATGTCTTGTTTTCTAACCCAGAGCCTTCATTTCAGTCCTTGAAAATCTCTGCAAAGCTAGTGCATTATCGTGCCTTAGATATCACTGTAAAACCCTCTTTGAGCCCTTTAACACAACAGCCACTTGGACTGAGCAGTGTCCCCTTGTGGCCCTCTCTTGTCCCTCGTGTCCTCTTTGCCGTGTCACCTTTGCAGAGCCTCCAGGTCTTCAGTTGCTAAAGCCTCTCTGAACATCTGAAATCCCAAATCCTCAACACCTATAGACACATCTAGTGACGCAGGGCTCCCCAAAACCAAGGCTTTCACATCTCTG
Source organism: Bombycilla garrulus (assembly GCA_013400315.1). Classification (NCBI taxonomy): domain Eukaryota; kingdom Metazoa; phylum Chordata; class Aves; order Passeriformes; family Bombycillidae; genus Bombycilla; species Bombycilla garrulus. The sequence continues at coordinate 1,629,170 of VXBU01012053.1, forward strand.
TGCTCAAGTTTACCACTTTGCTGTAAAAGGGCTAAGAAAATATTTTTCTACCTACCCCACAAGAACATGTGGTTTGTTTTATGACAGTTGCACCAGTAGCATTTGGAAAGCAATGACTCACTGAGTGCTAGTACAGCAAATAGTTCAAATATTTGTTTATGCTGTATTATAGCTAAACTTTTCAATTTTTTTAATGTGGAATCTTCACTTCTGACTAAGCTTTGGGATGGATGTAAAAGTGTTGAACTGAAGTCCTGGCCTTGAGTTGAATCTGAATGAAGCCCATATGGTGAAGAAAAATACTGTGTGAACTGTACAAAAAACATAAAAAAAAAACCCCATAACTGAACAAGGTAGAGAAGAAAAAACTGCCAATGAATATGAAAGAAAACAGCATTAATCTTTTTCTAATTATTTCAGATAAAATTTCATGTAAATTAATAATTGCTTCCTGCATTTCTGGAGTTGCTTTAATGATGAAGAGCACCTTTAGTGATACTCATATTTTTATTTTTTAAGTATTTCTTACACATTTCAAAATCTGTTTGGAAACATAAGTATTTTTAACAAATTCCTGGCAGTTTTACTGAGAGAACAGTGATCTGTTCATTTAAACATGGTTTATATGGTTTGCTTAGAAGTCTCTTCAAGTCATGCTCCTGTGCCTATAAACTTGTTTTAAAATAAAAAACTAAAAACTTCATGGTTTAAATCCCAGGGATTCCTACTTAGATTTTACTTGCATGTAAATAAATAGGGAAAAACTGTGCTGACTTTTAGTACTGTAAAGGAAATATAGGCAGAATCAGAACCATACAAGGTTATGCTGAACCCTTTGCTGATAAACACACACATTTCCCACACACACTCTCAGATAGCAGAAAACTGGAGAATCCCATCGAATTTGGCAGAAATTAGTTGTGCCAGCGAGTTTGCTGTGGGTATGTTCAGAACTGACCACTTTTTAGCATAAAGAACACCAAGAATTTGGAATGTCCCACTTCTTGCTTTCTTCTCAACTATTACCACTGAAATACAATAACAAACCAATTTATTGTACAAAGGAAATCAGAGATTTGATAAATAAAATGTGTCACTGTGCTTTGAAATAAACACCATGTTCTTTGGATTTCCACGTGTATTGTATGTGATGATTAATGTCTGTAAGTCAAAGGGACTTAAACCATTTATGGAGGAACAGCTCCAAAGAGGTTTCCCCTATATTGCATAACAGTTTTTGATGACATGGATGCACTCTTGGACTGCAAAGGAAAAATTCCTGCTCTGCCTCTATATAAAGAATATTTTTCAAGATTACCTTAAACTGCTGCTATAAAAGGTCTTGGTTTTTTCATGCAACTTTGAAAACATTCTTGCTTCCCAAATGAAAGGCTAAAGCATTTTTAACAAAATGAATGCATTTAGGAAGGAACAGCTGTTTGATGTGCAACACATGAGCAATAAGCCTGGACAGAAATATGTTCTGTATCACAAACATCCAATATGAAAGGTTTTATATGATGTAATTGCCTGCAATGACAGGGACTACACAGGTTGACCAAAAAGTCTCTTTCTGATCCCCGTGTCATCTGTCAAGTTTCCTGTTCTAGGGAACATATCAGTTTGTACAAAACCACCTTCTCTCCAGTGCAAGCTTCTTGTGTATATTCTTATTCGTGTTTGCTCCAAACCCGCAGTGATTGTGGCACTTCCCCCACAGGTATTGCTTATACACACACACTTCAATAGCCTGAGAAAAGAAAGTGATGTAGATTATATACATCAATTTATAGTGGGAGAGAGAAACGGCTTTAACAGACTGAGAGATTTGAGCACTCTTAAGTTCTGACCAAGAAAAATCTTTTGGAAACAAAACAAGAAAGGACAGGGTTATGAAAATGGGTCCTGTTGGTAGAGTGAGTAGCAGGGACAGAGGGAACCATGGGAGAACCAGGGCCCCAGTGTGGGACTGCAGATGCAGCTCTAGGACAGGTTTGAAGAGAGTCAGAAGAGAACAACGGAGACCAGACCAGAATTTAAGTTTCAATGAGACTGAATTTCACAGAAAGGAAGGACTTCCCAGAAAACTGGCATAAGGTCGCTGAAGATAGGAGTGTTCATGGAAGTTGTGGTTGGTTCAGGCCCTCAGCCAGGGCTTCACTGGATCTCCACTGCTGATGAAGGGAAACTCCTCTGCCAGAAGGCCCCTTACACAAATGTTGCTCAGGGAAGGAAATTAACAAAGTGTACTTATGCAGGCAAAGTGCTGGGTCCAGAAAAGTTAGGAATGTGAAAACACCACATTGAGCAGAAACTTCTAATGGCTGCACCACTACTGTAAATACAACTGATGGCATTGCACTTCTGGTTTTCCACCTAAACCCCAACCATGGAATCTCATAGCAAGATGCCTCTGCAGTGTTACTGTCTCTCAGGAGGGGAAAATAAAAGGGGAAATGGGGAGCAGCAGGAGATCTTACAGCATTTATTTGTTCTGTTGTGAGTCTTCCCATGTGTGTGTTGAAGGACACATACACCCAATGCAGTGGTTTCCATACCAATGGTTTCCATACCAGGCGGATAGGCTCTTCCCAGTGAAAATGCAGAAGTTACAGGAGTTCTCTACTAAGATCTCTTCTGATTCTGAGAAAATTGGAAAGCAGAAAATAAAAACCCCATATGCTTAAAATTTTAAAGAAAAAGGAACTGAATAAAAAGTAGTGTCTTTTGAGATTAATGGTGTGTTCACTGGTTTTCCTGGGAGGATGTCTTTTGATGCTTTGCCTAAGAGTAATTCTGATGAGGAAAGGCTTCCCTTTTGTTTTTAAGACTATCTAGTCCTTTCGCTTTCATTTTGACCTTCCAGGAAACACAGATTCAGTACTGAGGGGGTTTCATAGCTGGACCTACTCTGTGGGTCAGATTCTGAAGAGAGTCCCAGCAGCCATTCCAATGTTATTTTTCTAACGTGAATACCGGCTGCTTCAGAGGACATGTTGCCATATTTTTTGTACATCTGGAACAAATGGTCCAATTACCAGATTTTGTGAAGTCAAATACAAACACAAGAAAAACAAAAATAAGTTACAAAGACAAGAAGGCAAAAGATTTACTGCTAATGAGATACAGTATTTCTCAAAGCAAAGGTAACAAAAACGGGGAAGTTAGGGCAATACTGAAGTTTTAAGAGACAAGCATGATGAATCAGATGGCCTTTATCTCTCTCAGAAATCTTACTGCCTTTCCTTCCTTGGCACTTTCTTCAAATACCCTTCCAACACCCTGAGGCACAGCATGGGACAGAGACCTCCAATGAAAAAGAACCCACATAAACCAGTAAAAGTCCTGTAATCATAGTAATGAAAGGCAGTTTTTCTAGTGTCTTTCATGCAGTCGCTCTGATGCTCTGAAGAGTTCCCTAAAAGACACCATCTGAACACCACTGCTTGCAGTTTAAATTGCTTACATGGATGTGCATGGCAAGAAGAGATGATAAGTATTTTGGAAATCACTAAGTAGATATGCAGCCTTCCAAAACTTTCTAGAAGTTTACTGATCTCCCAGAAGGTGTTTTCTGGGGAGCACAAGGATTTTTATTTATGCTCTTCAGAGCTGTGAACTGAGATGGGTATGCTGTGCTTTGACTTTAGAGCTGTAGAAATAATTCCATAGGAATGATCCTTTTTTAACTTAGCCTACATTTAAGTTTTTTGATAAGCAAACAATAACGTTGTGTGGTTAAATGATTGTGACCCAGAATTTCCTGTGAAGGAAGGGTGGTGGGGTTACTCTGCATATATAAGCAAAACACATGAGTTTATGAAGCTCTAGATACTTAAGTCAGTAATGTATTTTTTTTTAATTTATTACCCATGAAGTATAGAATGCAGATATATTTTTAAAGGCTTTTTATTTATGACTTTCATCCTAGTTTGTGCAGCTGTGTATAGAGGTAGGTTTTAGGCTACTTGGAAGCTAAAAAGTGCATTGCAAATGCATTTGCACAGATGCCATGTTCTCATTGTATTTGTTCTCTTCAAAAGTATTTATATGGTAACATCGCAGAACCTCAGTTCATCCAGAATTAGCCAGCAAGGGCAAAGGAGAGAGAGAATCCAGGGAAGTGATGGTACATGACATTTCTAGCAATCTTTTAACTGTCATACCTGTACAAAGTTTGTTTGTAGTCATAAATTTAACTCCTTAGTTTCCCAAAGCAAATATAGTGAAATCATAGATTTGGCAACTGTAACTACCACGGTCACTTTTGGGAACATGTTACTCAGTTCTGATTAAAGATGGAACTGGGGGGGGTGGGGGAATGGAAAATCAGACACTGAAGCCCTAGATATTTTCTGCATATTCTCAGAAACATGTACTGCTTATTCTAGGGGAGGATTTAAAGTACTACTTCTATTAATCACTAGCTGCCACGGAATTATTTATCATTAATAAAACTGATATCATTTGTGCAACCTTAAGTAAATACAAGAAGATTATTATTTCACAGAGTACCTGTTAAAACAAATACATCATTAAAAAAACATGTTTGTTGTTACTGTGGACTGTGGATAGAAGGAAAATGAGACAGACAGTAGCAGGTGTGGCTAAAACCCTGATATTTATGCCTCCACTGAAGCACTTCCCAGTGGCTCTCTAAAGGGGATAAATATTACTGGAGAACTTAAAGCCCTGTGATAGAAAAGGGACCATGTTGAGAGGTCAAGTATATTCACTGCTACCCTCAGATGCATTCAGTGAACAATCAGGCAGTAATGAGGACAGGAAAATATCTACTCATACTTTTTATGCATCATTAAATAAGACAGTGGGTATTATGGTTGAGCTAAAAAAAATCAAGGAAAATAAACTAATTTTGGATTAAGCCACATTTTTTTCATTTTCTTCCCAACAAAACAATATGCTGAAAAGAGAGTAGACTAGAAAGAAAACATTTTGTCTTCAGTTTAGTTAGTCTTTATTTCAGTTAGTTAACTTTGAACACTGATATTTTTTTCTGAAAATGCTGTAATGAAATAGTTAGTCTTTCCTAAATATATTTGCTTTCTGAATGTTTTTTCAAAAACTATTTATTTAATTTGACCCAATGTCATAAATACTTTTATTCTCCCTTCATTCTGTGTTTAACTGGTTAATCACATTCTCCATTGCCATTATTTTATTTCCCAGGAACAAAGACTACTCAGATTTTCTCCTGTTATCCTCCTAATTGAAATGCAGGATGCCTCATCACCAAAATATTTGAGTGTGTTCCATATTAAAGAACACCCTCCACAAAACCTCTTCACATAGAGCAACAATGTGAAAATAAGAAATCTGTGTAGTTAAAGATACATACATGAGTGAAAAAAGGTGAGGGTGGAGAGATGATTTTTGTGTGTGAGCCCCAAAAGATGAGGTATTTGTCCATCCTTCCACAGGTTCTTCCTTCTGTGCACAGGTTGGGGAACAAAGCTGGTGCAATCCCTCAAAACAAAGACAAGTAACTCCCAAGCAGCACCAACCTGACACAGAGTTTGTGTTCCAAGTCCAAAGTCCTGAATTAAAAGGGAGGGGAATGCATGTGTTGTTTATCTGGTACAGACAGAAAAGCAGTAACCCAGACTCTCCAGTACCGATAGCTGTGGTCTGCTGAGTTTAGCAGCAATTTAATTTTTTCCTCAGGACATACATGTATGTGTTTTGCTCCTTGGTATAGCGAGCTGCAGTAATTAAGGTAACAAATCCACACAGAGTTCCACAGTTCAATGTACAGTTTTTCTGGCTAGTCCCTGATAGGAAGATGAAAGTATTTTAAAGCCAAGGATAATTTGGACAGCTGATCTCTATAAAGTCAACAAGATCATAATAAGTCTACTATTAGTTTGACAACTGAAAGTCACGTATCCCACATGAGGACAAAACAAAATGCCAGTTCATTTATTTTGTGAAGCATTTTCCCTCTTTTCAGACAAATGATCTCAAATTTGCCCAGGCTGAGCTTCAGTTAATTGTTTTGCCTCTCTGAGCAATCCTGAAGGGGACTGTGCTAAATTCAGAGTAACGAAGACGCCTTGCTTTGCTTCTGGGGTGGTTCTGTGTGGATATTTGATAAGCCAGAGCACAGGAAGGAGCTGTTTGGGATGCTGCAGTGGGAGCCCTGGAGATGCAGGAAGGTGTCCACTATGACTCAGAGACAGATATCTTAGCACAGCTCCCATGTAAATGAACTGAGATAGAGGTGTAATGTTTAGTTGCTAATTACATTTAGACTCCTTTGGGGAACCCACCAAGATTTCTATGAGTGTACCATGTTCCAGCCAGTGAACAGACACAATTAATCCATTGGTTTACTCTAACAAGGGACCTAAAATGAACAATTACTTACAATGCTGTGATTGCCCTTCTTCAAGGTTAAATTCTCCATACAGATTCCACTGTTGCTCTTCACACGAGATTAATTTTTTGAAGAGCAGTGAAAGCTGTTACATGATCTATCCACTTATTTATTCTTCTGAACTAACAACACTGCTTGGGTTAATGATAATGATTTTTTTTCATTAGTGGCATCTTTATCCTTCATAAACCACATATTAAAAACAAAATTCAAAAATTAAAGAATGAAAAAATAAATCCTGGGAGAATCTTTGAAAGTTTCCTTATCAATACTGATCTTCCAGCATTGACTTTTCATGGCAGAATGTCATGGTTTGACACCGGCCGAGGGTAAAAAAACTGTTTATTCTAAAAACCCTCCTTACCTTCCCCACATTACCAAGTATTATTCTAATACTTAATTCCTACTGCCTTTACAGCATTTTTCCTCAAGACTTGATCTGAATTTCACTTGGTGCAGTTTAACCTCAACTTGCTGCCACTGGTGTGTTTGGATTTTCCTCTGCATTCTCCCTCTACTCGAGGCTTGACCAGCATCCATGTTCCACAGCATCATGATGCTGTTCATTCACATTCAGGCTGTAGTCCCAATACAATCCATTAGCCCTTGGTGTAGAAATGTTCCTTACAATGACATTCTCCAGCACAGGCTGATAAAATTCATTCCTTCCATGTAAGAATCCTGCCTTAATGCCCTTTGTTTACTATTTTATTTTTTAATTGGCGCATTCAAAAATTTTGTGTATTCACTCAAGTATTGCATTCCTAAGAGCACAAATTTTTATAAGTCGGAAGCAGAAAGTGGATTTACACACTACTGCAAACAAGATCTTTGCTGTAAAAAGCTGCAATTTGTTGTCATCAGTTCACTGTTCATGGTAGTTTCAAGAGACAAAGAAGACTGGGGAAGCTTATAGGGACATAATACATGTGTGGATTCAGGAGAATGATCATTAACTAACAAAGCATGAAAAAGAGTTTTATTTGGCTCTTTGAAACAAGAGGTAGCTGAGGAACGTAACAGTAATAGTCTCAATTTTGCAAACAGATTTTCAAAGAAATTGTGCTTTGATTAATGATCTCAGACTCTGTCTGGTTTCTTCACATTGGAGCTACTGCAAGTGCCCAGATCAGATTTGAGGATGTGTTTCTGTCTCTTTTAATGTTTTTAGAAGGGACAGTGGCCTTGCTGTCAAAATACCACTGGGGCTCTGCATTTCACTCCTGTACTGCCAGGAATTCTTTCTAATACAGTTTTGATTTTTCCCTTTAGGTAGAGAGGATTGTAGACAAAAGGAAGAACAAGAAGGGCAAATGGGAATATCTCATCAGGTGGAAAGGCTACGGGAGCAATGAAGACACCTGGGAACCTGAGCATCACCTACTCCATTGTGAGGAATTTATTGATGAGTTCAACAGACTGCACGTTACCAGAGAAAAGCGATCCAGGCACGGGAAACAGGCCAGCGCGCCAAAATTATTGCGGGAAAGCCGAGGGTCGTCTGTTGAGAAAATATCACACAGACCTTCTGAATCTGGGAAGTCTAAAGGATCCACACACAAAAGGAAGCGAATTAATCCATCTCATCAAAAACAGAAACGAGGATATGCAGCAAAGCCAGGATCCGCAAATGATAGGGCTGCTAAAACTGTGACTTACCGAACTACTCCCAGCGGTTTACAGATCATGCCACTGAAAAAGCCACATAATGGTCTGCAGAATGGAGATGGCAGCCATGAGAAAGATTCTAGACATTTTGGGAATGGCTCACAGCAGCAAAATGTGGATTTAAATGATCACGAAGGAGAACAAAACTTGCCCAGCGTGTTGGAAGTCAGTAACAATTCCCCTGTTGTGAATGGAATTGGTATGTGATTTAAACAACTCCTCTGGGCGGGAGGGGGGTGTTAATTGCAGCAACTGCAAGTAGGGCCCACTCGTGGAAAAACTGTTGTCACACAAATGATATGGTGAGAAGCACACAAACAAGTTCCACACTTTCTCTATATATTACACCCTTTTTTTTATCAGTTGGATTCTCTCTTTCCTTTTCCCACGGAGTGACACGAAGCAGTGTGGGCTCTGTCACGTGCTTTTGTAAATCCCTATGGGAAGTGAGGACAGGGCATGGAGTAGGAATGGATAATGCTGCAACTCTGGGTTTGTGAATCACCACATAACACATCACTACTCACTTAGGTGTGCTCAAACCCAGTGGTCTAGAGAAACCAGAACTATTTTAAATTAATACCATTTTTGCTAAAGTGTCCTGGTAAGTGTGACTGAATTAGATTCAAGTTCCTACTATTAATGGTTGTCATAGTCAGGAACACTCAGAACAGCCACGTCCTTGTCTCTGTCAGTGACTGGACACATCAGAAGTCTTAAGACAGCCTTTAGAGGAAGGTACAAACAGTCTTGAAGTGAACAAGATGAAATAGGAGAAATTTCTTTCTAATCCTCATAGTTACTGACTGGCTTAGTTCTCAAAGAATAGGATTTATATTCTCTGCAAAAACTATTCAGCTTAATTGAAATTAAATAGCTTCTCATTATCTATGTGTCCAGTCTTTTTGGTTTGTTTGTTTTTAATCTCACCAAATTTACAGCTTGAATGGTGTTTTGTGATGGTAATTTCCAGGAGTTAACAATAAGATGCACATTTTATTTGATCAGGTTTTCTGATTTGGGATTTTTTGGGGGGGACCTTTACTTTCATTTGAATACCCTCTTGTCCCTCCATGAAGGGATGAAGTGGAGGATGCCCTGTCAGTCAGTAGGCAGCCCCAGCCTTTTCAGCCTTCCTACCACCTGGAAGGCTTTACTGATTCCTGAGGGTTTTGAGTATCCTCTTGTGCCATTGGTGTTTTAATACCTTTCAAAAACAGCAGGAGCTGTTCCAAATTATTTCCTACTGCTTACTGATACAGTGCTGATAGAACCTTTGGAGAATTATTTTTTCTGCTCTTACACACTGCATAAAGGTTTTCATTGAGTGATCCACAGTTGCTCTTGGGGTTTTTTCCTTCCTTGTTACAGTTAATTTAGAACACAGCTTTATGTATGATCCCTTTCACTATGCATTTAATCTGCTTTACTGTTGCCAATTCACCTTTTTATTTTGATTCAGTGAAGCTCTTCAAAATCTTTCCTAGTTTTCACTCTACTTATTTTGTATTGCCTTCAAAATTTTCCTCTCATATTTCTCTTCCCAGTTCATTAATACATACATTAAATAAACTAATCCTTCTGCAGGTCCTTGGGACAGCCAACTTGACATGATGAAAAGTAACCATTTGTTCCAATTATTTATTTTTATTAGCTACTTTCTATAGCCCATAATAGTACTCATTTCCTTAACAGCTTCTGATGAATTGCCCTGCCAAAAACTTTTCAGAAATCAACATAAATTATCTCACCCCACTTTCCATTTTCCATCCTACTGGCAACCTGGCAAATGCTCCTTGATTTGGGAAGGAGAACTGACCTTGCCCAGTCCTACTGGCTATATGTGATGGTTACTGGGATCTTACAAACCAAGCATCAAATATGCTATTAACAACTCCCAAACGAGCAAAGTGCATGGTCAGATTTAAATGCATAAGTTCTCCTGATGATGTCAATGAAATTTGAAGGTAAAGCACTTAAAAGTGGATTTTGGCTTTTGCATTTTAAGGAGTTTGAGCTCATGTAAGAATACTTTAAAAGTTACCTGCTTCTTTAAGAAAATTTGCATATCTAATAACAGATGTGTATAAAGTTTTGGTGGTTTTTTTACTGTTTCCAATGAAGTTTTTCTAATCATTTGGTTTATGTTATCTGTTTGTTTGTTATATGTGGGAAAGTTCTGATACAAAATGTATATTTGAGATGCATTAATTCCCAATTAATAACATAAAGGGTCACAAAGGATTGTAGGGTCAAATGAGCCTTTCCTGTGTCCCCACAAGAGCTAAGGAATGGCCTCCAGCACCCCTGATTGAATAATCCCTGTCAGAGAGCTCTCATTCAGTGGAAAGCTGCTTTGCCTGAGCAGCCAGGTGTTCTCTCCTGGCCCAAGAGCTGATCTCTGCAGCTCCTTTCAAACAGTTCTTTATGACAGCTTTTGCATTCTCTAAATCCACCACTTGTCTTCTGTATTTTGTTCCCCTTGCATTCTGTAGGCAAAAGTAAGAGATCTTTAAATCTCTGCCTGCTTCTTTTCTGAAAAGCCCATACTCAGCAGCACTGCCAAGGTCAGAAATCCCTCGAGTCCTGCTGTGAGATACCCAGCACATGCAGAGGGGAGAAAACTACAGAGAAAAGGGATGAGACTGCCAGAGTAAGAGCAAACAGAAATTGGTGAAGAAGGGTCAAAATCAAATCACTAGGTTTTTTTCTTAATTTTGCCCTGCAAGCTTGAGAGAAGCCACATTTCTGATACAGGGGTCTGAAATGTCAAGTGGAAGAAACTTGCACTACTCTTCACCAGGTCTAACAATTTCCTGAGCTCCCTCAGTACTCACATTCACATAGAGGATGCCAGTGTGATTCCGCCCTGTGTTCCATCATTATCACAGAAACACACTTTAATTGGGATCGATGTCACACTAAAACCAGGCTGAAATTTTACAAATTAGAAATGAAGAAAGTTTCGGAGAAAAATGCCCAATTTTTTGAATAACAGAAATTTTGTTCCAAACATCTTGGGTTTCAAAACTTTCTCCAGATCTGAGCCAAGGTCCTAAGGCTGTGTCCCTGGGGAGCAGGAGCAGTGTGGCAGTCTGCTTGGCAGGACTCCCACGTTTAGCTTGGAGGCAGCCAGCTATGCCAGAGGTTTCAGGCAGTCTGCCACTGAGTCTGGAAGTTGAAAGCCTGGCATGCTCCATCAGTGCTCCCAGGGCTCCCAGGCACTAGATGAGGAACAAAGAGGGAGCCTGGAGGACCTGGTTTGGCTCCCAGAAGCTGTGGCTCCTGGGCAGCCCCGTTCAGAATCCGAGGAAGCAGACATTTGTGTCAGCTTTGAGATTGCCTGTATGGAACCCAAATGAATGTCAGATTCATTTCACAGCCAAGTGTAAGACTGCACAGAAAATATGTATAGAAATTATAGGTTTGTCTTGAGATGAAGGCTTGATTTGGAAAAGTCAAAAATTCCCTACAATTTGAAAACCCATCTGTAGGCCCAGCTCTGCTACCAGTGTGGGCCTATGCTTGAAGGTATCCAAACACCACCAGCCTGAATCAGTATTATTTCATATTATAATAATGTTTAACCACCAGTGCATTGAACCAAGCAATATAGACAGTAATGTTTAAACTAGAAATAATCAAATAATAGCTATTTTGTCTGTCCCCGCCAGTTCTGTTCAAACAAATAACAGCTATTTGAAAACCAGCTTTTGATGACTCCTTGAATGAACTCCACCAGTCTGTTTGGTTTTGTGTATAAATCCACTTGGGTACAAGTGTTTCTTCTTCAACCTCCAGACAAACTCCCATCAGGAAGCTCTTTACCCCAGAAGGATGAGCATGTACCTTCAGGTGTGTGCACAAAATGTTCAGTGCGCCCCAGCAGAGGTCTGGGACCTTGTGGGGGTTGGGACAGATCTTTAATACAAAAACTGTCATCTGCCGTGTACAAATCCTGCCACAAGGAAAGCAGAATCATCTTTACTGATGATTATTTAAGGGTCTGTAAACTGGAAAATATTGAAAAACTCTGTGAAGGACATCTATTGATGCTTCCAGGAGCTAACAATGCTGGTCTTTCTGATGATATTTGTTGTCTTCTGTTATCATGTTTCTGTTTCTCTCCAGATATTGTAATTGAGAGTAATTGTTTTGTCAAGTTTCTTGACAAAAACATCCCCTTTTAATTTTCTCTTTCTTTTTTCTACATCTCTCTTTTTCTGTACCATCTGCTGAAGAATTTCTGCCTGTCATGTATCACTAACCACTGTTTTTCTCCATTATGAAAATCTTTGTAGTCTCATGGTGCCCTTGATTTAAATACTCCCTGTGACTTAGTCACTGCTTCCTCTTGGTTTTTTGAGCTTATTCTGTTTTATTTATTCTGAACGAATGCTGGCAGTAAAAGGCAAGCAAACATGCTTGCTCTCTCAGTTTGGATAAAAACTCATTGCTTTTAGATATCTTACAGATGCTCCCTTAGCTGGAGAAGTTTGAAGTTATTAGTAAATTATCAACAGAACACAGCTTTTAAGTATGTACAGTATTAACCATTACCCACAAGAAAGAGAGAAAAGAGGCAGTTAAAGGCTGTTGGGAAGACTGAGGAATGCCAAGCTGCTTTACCAGGGACAGTGAGGGAGAATGGCTTATTTCACCTAGAAAAATTAAAGCCTCAGCTCCATCATCATTTCCATTCAGCATAAATGCATACTGCTAATAAAAGCAGCAGTCCAGCTCTCCTTCCCATGACACCTGATTGTTATTCCCATCCCTCCCTCTGCACCAGATTTAGTACTCTTGAGGCTACAAGGTGAGCTGCATCTGTGTGAAAATTAACCGCTTTTGCAGGGTGAGTTTTCAGCCAGAGCAGATCACCAGGCCAATTCATGGTGTGGCTGCTTGTGCCAGTACTGGGCTTGCTGTGGAGGGTGGTGGCACAGGGCCTGCACCATCAAACTGGCTCTGATGGAACACCCAGAAAAGATGAGTCTGAAAAGAACAGGAGCTTGAGGGGTCCTCTAACAGTGGGGAGGAGCAATGGAAGGAGATTGGAGCTCCAAGTCCCCCAGAGCACTGAGGGTCAGTGTGATCTTTCCTCACTTTCCTCTCCACTCTTTGTCTGCCTCAGCTTTTTAGAACATAAATTTCTAAAATGTTTTCTGCAATGCCTGGTAGAATGGAGCCCCAGCCTCAGGCCCTTTGGCAGTGGTGGGGTACTGTAGAAGATGCAGGGATGAGCAGCTAAAATGAAGCTGGTTACAGGAATAAAAGAAGCTTCAGTTAGGAGAGGGGGTGCCTTAGGGGCAGCATGATCAAAGTTTACAAAATCATCAAGGTCTCAGATATACTAAATGCAGAGCATTGCATGCTCCTGAAATCCCTCGATAGCAGAACTAGGGACCACTCACTGAAACTGGTAGAACATCAGATAAAAGCACAGATGAAAGAAAATTCTTCTCTGTGTAGTGGCTACCCAACTTCTCAAAGTCATACCACAGGAAGCTGTGGAGACAGACAGCATCAACAGGCTCAGAAGGGGATTAGAGAAATCCATGAAAAGGTCCACAAGCAAACACTGAAGGAAACAGGAGGGATGAGCCCTCTCATATTTCTGTACAACACTTAGGGATGATACTATGGGAAAGAACTGCAGAAAGACACCAAGCTTGCATTTTCTCCTTAAATAGCATTCTTTACTGCCATCTTTTACTGCCATTCTTGGAGAAGGATTACTGCATGCAGCAGTGGTCTGGGAACATCTTAGGTTCACTTTAAAAAAATATTGAAGCTTCTTATAAATATAAATGTTGGTTTAGGTATTCCACAAGTTCTACTGCTGATTAAACACAAAGTAATAATTAGATTAAACTCCCACTTAAGGAAAGAGTATTTTCTCCCATTCTGTTTTCTTTTTGTACTTAGACTGAGCATCAAATACTCACTTACTATTAAGCCAGAAAACCACACTTAGATATATCTAAAGCTTCCTTAGTTAATTGGTGACATCCCTAATTTGTTTCACGTGCAGTACAAATGCTTTGAGTCTTTGAGTGTCTCTTTTGCCTGTGACAGTCACTTTTCACCTTGACACACTCAGGTGCTGCTCCCCTTGTGTGCACTGAGCAGGTGCTGACTATTGACCCTCAAGCAGGGACAATCCCAAAGGCTCCAGTGGCTCCAGAGCAAACCTGCAGGAGCTCCACCACCTCCACACAGCAGACGTGCTAAATTGGCCTGGTTCCACATCAGTGTTGTCTTTAGAGTGTGCTGATCATTTTCTCCAGTTTATCGGATTAAACAAGATTACGGGGATGCACTGGAGGCATGGAAACAAGCTACTCACTATATATTGTTCTGTTAATGATCCACTTTTGGAAATGTCACTTTTTAATTTCTGTTTCTCTCATACTGAATTTAGATCTTTCCTCTGGTTAAATTTCCCTCAGCTGATATCCAGATAGTTAAAATACTGTGATAAGATCTATAGTTTCTTACATCATATATTCATTTACAAACTGAATACATAAGGAAGAATAAAACACAAAAAAAATTACTGTGAGGCTTTTTGTTGAGCTGCATTATCTGAGTGAATTAATCTTCTACTATTCTCTTACCATCTGTATTTAAAATAGGTGTAGCGTAATCTTCCACACTAGGTAGATAATCAGTGCAGTTAGTCTGACACACCTTCCATTCAATGGGCAATTGTGTCTCTGATTTTTTAAGTTCTTTACACTTTTTTGGGAGTTTGAAATCACCGCAATTCAGTTGCTTATTCCTGGTTAAGCACTGAATAGATAAAAATGCAATATTTAATAGCCTTCATCAGACAAAGAGTTAATTAGTTTCAGTACGTTACTCCCAATGACATTGGTGCTCTGTTAGTAATTTCACAAGTTGATTTCTGTTTGTAAGAATACATGTCCAAAAAAAACCTTAGGAAAAGAAGAAACGTGCCATAGGAAGTTATTCATAGCATTTAAAGTTCAAGCACATGGTAATTTCTACTTGTAGACACTTTTTGTCAAGAAAACAGATTTCCAACTCCTTTGGTTTCAAATCATTTTTTAAGTGATGATTTAATGGAATTTGGCCATGTTTGCATTGCACGAAGTAAATCCTCTATTCAGTATAACCCAGTCAATGTTTTAGATGGTATCTCTTAATTCAACAACAAAAAAGAGTTTCCTGATTGACTGAGAAGGCTCCTGGACAAAGGTGGATGGCCGTGTGTAGATGTGTAAATACCCACATGCACACACCACACCAGACCCAGTCACACACCGCTGAGCACTGGCTGTGTTTTCACATCCCATCTCCCAACTGCAGTGCACATTCAGGATTTCACACACGGTGAACAATTCCACAGCCCACTGCCAACTGTGAGGTGTCAGACAGATCAGTTACCTACGTAAGCATCAGGCTGAAACACAGCTAATCCAAAAATGAGGGTAAGTGATTTTGGTTTAGAGTCATCTGTCATGAGTTCACGGTTCAATTCTATTCCAGGCGAGCATTTTTAATTGGATAGTGGTCACTTAAACTATAACTATATTCTAATATTCATGTCATCTGCCCTTTAAAAATTCCTGGCTATTTGAAACCAGGAGCTGGAACAGGTCAGCTTTGGCAGGAGGAAAGAACAGAACAAACAAAGGTGTTTTCATTCAGTTCTGTCTTGGCCTTTCTTAAAAATGGTGCACTGTGGGCTGGTATCTGTATAAACAAAAAACAGTGACTTTAATCTCTGTCCCTCAACAATCTGTCTCTGCTTTATTTTTAATGGCAATAGTGTGAAAACTCTGTAATTAGAAAAGGATTATTGCATGCAAACCTTGTAAAGCTCCTTGAACACCCCTGCTCAGCACAGTTAGCAATCATCATCTATTGCCTATTACAGAAACACTGCAGATATCAGCAAAGGAATGGTTTGTAGTTCATACACAGTGTAAGTCAGAATAAACTGTCTTTTAAAACTGACTTACTATTGCTCTTACTTGTTTTTAAGGAGGAATTAATTTCTTCTCACAGTTCTCTTTTTTTTCCTGCTGGATACTCTCCAAAATGGCATCAGTTCCTTGGGCCTAGAGGTTGTCTGATCAGAGAACAAAAAGTTCTGCACGTTGGAGTACAGAACAATGGCTTGAGGCCACATTTGACTAGCCAGGCACATTTTTTTTTTCCTATTATTTTATATTTATTTATTTTTGTTGAAGCTAATAGAGAGTATCACTCCATTTCTTTGATGGTATAGAGATAATTATGCTTCGATTCTTTCTATCTGCAAGGTTCTTCTCTGGCCAATGGAAGCTTGAATCTACACAGCACTGTGAAAAGGAAACTTGATGGAGAGAAAGATTATGTCTTTGATAAGAGACTGAGATACAGCGTGCGCCAAAATGAAAGTAACTGCCGCTTCAGGGACATCGTAGTCCGGAAAGAAGATGGTTTCACACATATTTTGTTGTCGAGTCAGACTTCAGAGAACAATGCACTAACCCCAGAGGTAAGTATTGAGCCCTAAAAGCCAAAGAAAGCCATCCTAAAGTGTGGGTTATCTTGCAAACACTGCACTTGAATTCGATCTTATGCATTTTTTTCTTAATTGCTCAATGTAAAAAAGAAATCTGGAGTACAGACACATCTAACTTTTTCACGCTTGGGATTCCTATCCAAAAGAATGCAATGGAAATTAAATTTTAATTCACATGTCTGGGAAAAAAAATAAAAGTAATGAAGGGAATGTCAGAATCAGTATTTCCAGCATGGAATTGTGTGAAGCAGCTTTTCACACATTGAACTTGCTGGTATTTCCTATCCTTAGGAGAAATCTAGTCTCTTTCCTTTCACTAATTTAAATAGTGCTCCAGTTGTATACGGAGAATTTCAGTCTATATCCTGAGACAGCCGTTCTAAATTCTGTCTTGATCCCTGATTACTTTTTCTCTGAATCATGGTATGAGTCCTTATTTATGAAATCTTAACCAATTAGGGGCTCTATCCTCAGCTGAATTGTATAAAGTCACACAACATATAAAAGATTTAAATTAATTCCCTTGTTCCAAACATTATGCACACAAGGGCAGACTCAGACTTGCAGCTTGTACTACCCCAGTGCACCCACGGATCATTGGAAGAGCTGAGGAGCTCTTCCTTCCATTCCCTGTGGCTGCAATATCCTGTTAGAGCATCCCCATGTCAGAAGAAAAGGGGTGTCCATAAGTGATGGATGCCCCGCAGAGAAGAGAGCACACCTGAGCCCTGTTCCACACCAGCAGTGATGGCCTGATGGACAGGGGCTGCCGTGGATCAGGGAGGGAACACCAGCAGCTGCCTCCCAGCACCAGCCTGGCCTGTCTGAGCATCCTGCAGGCAGTTCCTCCCAGGGAACTCTGTCCTCCTCTCTGCCCTCACTGCAGAGATCTTGGCCTTTTCTGTCCCCAGACGCTCCAGCACAGCTCTGTCCTACACAGCAACTTCAAGATAAGAGTGTATGAAATACCAGTTTGAGCACCACCTGAGGGAAGAGTAGCTTGTAGCTCTGAGGAATCATTTTATTCAATAAGAAAATGAATAAGTTTGAAGTTAATTACTTACAACAGGCAGGTATGATGAGTCCTCTTCTCAAATGCACACGTACACATGGGCAGTAATACACTGAGTGACATTAAATGGCTAAAACTGATGGTACATAACATTTTATCACTCCCAGTTTTTAAACTTAGAAGGACTGTCTTGGTAATTACCACAGAACACCAAACACTTACTTTTAACACTAATTTCTTAAAATGCATTAGATTGCATCAAATCCATCACTCCATCTCTGTCTTAATTACCACTAATTGGCACTGCAGGTAATTTAAATGAAGGAGCTCAAGAGCCTGAAAAAATATGAAATCATGGACTTGCTGTGTTCAGTCAGAACAGACATACCTTTACATTGCTGGCTGTGCTGTTCCACATCAGCATTGTTCAGGTGCTCTAACCAGGGGATTAATTCAGGCTCTTAGAATCTGCCAAACCAATCCATTTCATCCTCTGAAAGTTTTCAATATGCCAGGAACCCTCCTCTGTGGAAGAATAAATGATAAGCATGTAATAGTCCTCTCCCTGCATCACCAGCGTAGACTATTTCTAGAACCTTTATTGAAGCTCACTTGAAAATCAGGAAATACATTTTAGAAAACCACTTTACTGACCAGGTTGGTCAGGAATTAATCAGGTACTGAATTCTCCACATGGAGATTGTCTGTTTAAACCTCATCCAGGCCAAGAGCAATCACAGGCTCTTGCCCTTGGAAGACTCATGGCTGTAAACATGAAACGGGCTCTTTGGCCTCAGTCCAGGCTGCTGCCCATGATCATTCACACCACAAAATCCAGCACCTCCAGGACTGGCAATTTCACATTCTTGCTGGCAATTACAGCAAAAACCCCAGGAACTGAAAGGAAGAATGTGTTGAATGACTTGTCCCTGCAGTTTGTCACCCATAGCCATAGGTGAGACAAACTGACAGAGTGTTTTAGGGAGGTTTAGAGCATTTTCAGGTTTTACGCCTTTTATCCCCAGTGAATACAAAGTACAAATACACAATTCCTACAAAACTAAGAAAGTGTGTTTCTTTTTGCATAAAGAAATGCTAACTTCAAGCTTTATTAGACATTGAGTAAATTATGTTTGCCAAATAGCAAATGAATAATTTATTCAGAGCAGGTCTATCTGATATGCTTAAATAGTGGCCTGGTTATACCCAGCCATCTACATGAAAGAAAAAAAAAGAGGTGCACTGCAAACAATCATTTTAAACTTTTAAACTTAAGCTTATACAAAATCCCTCTCACCCCTCAACAGTTCTGCTTCTCTTTGTGCTTTATAGGAATCTTCAGATGAAATTTATTAGTTGTATTCAACCATTGGCCCCTGCTATTTAAGCCAATTTAATTAAAATAGCAAAGAACTTATTTATACCAAAAAAAAATAAATAAAATTGAAGTTCAGAGAAGTCTACCTGACTCTTCATCCTGTGTTGTTGGTAACCCCATTTGTGCAGGTGATTTTAACATGAAATGTGCCAATGCTCTTTCGAGCAGCCTTTGCACTGATTAAAGTTGGCTCAGTGCCTCTTTAGTAATTGAGTTTTTTCTACAAAAATGTTCAGGGCACTATAGAAATTCTTTCTTATTTTTTACAAGAGCTTATAAAACTTCCAAGACAGTGTCATGAAACAGCACAGCTTGTTCTTATTTCGGTAGCTTAGGCTTGCTACTTTTAAGATTTGTTTTTTAAATACATTTGTGAAATATTTCATTATTAATTCCATTAGGGCATCTTTTCTTGTGGGACTTTTGCTGCTGCTGAAGCTCCTTCTCCAGTGATGCTGCTGCTGTTTTAACTCAGCACATCTCAAGGATCCAAATTCAAACTAAATGGACCCATCTGCTCTTCTCATTAAACACTATTAACAGAGCTAGGAGTTAATATTCCCCTGAATTAAAAGAGAAACGTTCCCTAAACAGCCAGTGCTTCCAACAAAGAGTGACAGAACTGCCTCAAGTACCTTCCAATACAGAAGAATCAGGTTTCAAATTTCAAATGTGAATAACAGGGTTTAAAGTTCTGCCAGGTGCATTTTGGAGCACGGGTTTTCCTTCACTTTTCCTAACCTGCAGATAATAAAAAAGAGGCAGGTACAAGTTTACTGTTCTCTCTAGTTCTGCTCTCTACACAAAAGTGAATTGTGGGTTTGGGCCAGTGCCTGTGCCTGCAGCTTTAGAGGTTCCCAAGTCCTTCAGGTGCCGGACAGAAGGGACTCAGAATCAGCAACACAAACTTTATTATGTAAAAAGGCACAAGTGGGGAAGAGGTTCTAAGAACAATGGAATGGCTTTACAATTTGAGTTTATGGTAATATTTACAGAACAGTTACTTTTAAGAATATCACAGTGAGTCCTCAGAGATTCAGAGAAGTTAACTTTTTTAACCAGTGCTTCTATTTATGTGAATAAGAAACTTCTGTTCAAGATAGTTTGTGTAATTATGGTGATAAATTCCTAGCTCTTTGATTTTCCCAGAATATAAGCAAGATGGAAAGCAAAGGGAACCAAATGCCTTTGGAAATTTCCTACGCCCAGCAAAAGGCACTAAAATAAGCTCTTAGAAGTTTAATGAAGTTTTTAACTGGTTCATGTTTATTTTGCAATATAAGATATCCTGTTCAAGAATTAACAAGATTATTTACTTGACAGTATTAAAAATATAAGCAGCTTCTGAGAAGGTGATAATTTTATTGGATATTTGTGTTTCAATAAAACAGTAAGTGAAGCACTAGGTCTGGTCTAAATTTACAATCCAGTCAGCTATCATAACTTAAACAACTGGCCAATGTTCTGTAAATACTTCCTTGGAAATTTTCATCAAATGCATTCAAATAGAAATACTGTCCCCACAACTGAAAATTACCTAAAAGGCCATAAAAAAGCTAATTACTAAAAGCATGGATCTGGAGAATATTGCTAAGGAGCTCTGGAAATAGTAGTATTAAATCTGGTCCACTAGAGAAAATAAAATTTAATTGGACAAATAATTTAGCAAGATGGGGAAAGGTTTAAGGGCTACAGAAGAAAGAAAAAAATATGGAATTTAACAAATAAATGTAACTAAAGACAGGTTGTATCTCTATATTTGAGAACTGAATTCGTAACCACATTAAACAGAAATTTGTCCTTAAAAACAGAGATCAGCTCTGAACTAAAATAATATTTACTGTACAGTACTACAATTCAATACACTGTTCTGCAACCCTGCACACAAACCAGCTCTTTTATAATCATCTTCCTGTTTGTAGCTTCCCTGTAACATGGAAAGAGCTGGAGAGCAATGCCCATCCCCAGGTAACCCACAGGGAGAGCCAAGGCTCCAGAGCAGCAGTGAGCAGCAGTCCTGTAACCAGGCTGAGTGACAAAAGGGACCTGGGGAAGTTTGCACCAGCAAAGGAACCATGGCCAGGTTCCTGAGCAAGGGACTGAGCATTGACTTGGCTGGCAGTGCTGGAGTCCAGTGAGCCTCCAAGCGCCTTTGGATGATAAAGTCAATGACAAACTTAAGGCTCTTTAGAAAAAAACATACTTTTTGGAGCCTGAAAATGCTGATACGTAATGGTTTCCTGGTTTCTTTCGATGGAAACAAGTGGAGCAGGGGAACTAAATTTCCCCTCCTCCTCAAAAATAGTAACCAAAGTCTTCCCACTTTTAACCATATCTGAGAAATTAATACCAGACTCCATGTCATCCTCTCCAGAACACTGAAAAAAACAGTGATGGCAGAATATTGTTTTTTCTTACAAGAAATGTAACCTCTGCTCAAAAATTAGGACAGGTTTTAGATGGCTTTAGTCATCCAGATTAGTGAGATAAAAAAAGAGGCAGGTCTGTGACAGTAATGATCTCTGTGAAGGAGAGCACTGGTAACAGCAAAGAGGTGGCACATGGGCAAACACCACTGGAGGAAGGGGAATAATAAAGAAACTTGCTGAATGGGTATCATGGCATCACTTAATGCAACATTCCTCACTGGACAGAAAAATGTTTAACTGGTATTCACTAATATTATTTATACATTCACCCTAAGAAAGAGTAGAGTGTGAGGTCTTTTACAGTGAATTAAGAGGACAACATTGCATTCACATGGAACTAGGAAAACCAAAAGATTTTTTTTTTTATTTTAATATCTACCACATACTAAAGTTTCTCTTTTAACACTGAACAGAGGTTTCAGGGTTTTTTCCCCTTTGTTTCCCCATTATATGTACAGTGTTGCTGTGTTTCTCCCAGCTGAGGGCTGAGACAGCCTCTGAGACTCAGAATAAACAGCGCTCCTAAAATCGCTGATGACATTTTTGTACCTGCATAAGAATTTCAAATAGACTTCCAAATTCTGCAGCTTTTAATTACTTCACTTCCACCCACTGTCACACACTCAGTATTACAGGCATTCTGAAGTGCTCTTGTAGAAGTGGAGCATCTAAAAGTTCACCACCTGCTCTCTCATGCCCGGTCCCAGCAGCCAGTGATACTCATCTTTACACAAACCCAGAGGGAAGGCAGCACAGTCCATAGGATTTCTATTAAAAGCCTGCCTAGGGGGTGGCATCAACAAAACTTCGGTGTTTAGGGACATTTCTTAAACAAGGCGCTTCAAAGATCTAAAGAAGTTTTTGTAACAGAAAGTAGTGAACAGAAATAATCACAGGCTAAAAATCTTTGGTTTCTCTCACATGGAAACTATTTAAATCCCCGGCCACATTTAGCTCTGTCTTACCTAAATTTACACCAACAGCAAATCTTTTGGTGGAAAAGAGAAAAATTTGAGACAGCAGGACCATGTCTATAGGAAATACTTTGACACATGGGTATGATTTAGGATAGGAGGTGTCACTCTAGATAAAATCAGGGTCCTTGCAGTGAGGAGCAAATTATTTGCAGTGAGGAGCACATTATAGAGGAGAGGGGGCTGAAATGAGTTACAGCTCACAAACCACGCCCAACAGTGACCAAACAAGAAGTTACCCATCAGAACTTTATAAAATATTATTTCCTTTTAAAAATCATTAGGAAACAATTCTCTGCTCAGGTGAAAGACCATTTTCCTACAACACCAGCAGCTCAATTCTATACAGATTTTGATTAGGTTTGATTTATGGTGCAATTAATAGCTTGATCCACTTGTAAAACAAAATCAAAATGTCTCTTTCTCAAGGGACTTTTACAATTTAACTTTTGTAAACTGTAAAAATGTCACTGACCACAGAAAGATGAATAATGTATTTGTCATGTTGATGTATATGATGTCCTCTTGTCCTGCTTTGCTCTGGTTGAAGTCATAAACCAAAGTAGCTGAAGAAATGAAAACTGGGGTTTACAAATTTTGCTTTCAAGCTGTTGAGGCTAATAATAGGCTTTTGCTGTGATAAACCTGTTCCCGAGGATGCAGTGATATACACAATGAAAGTAAAAAAGTGATATTTGAAACTATTAAATTGCAATCAAATAGCAGAAGCTGGGTAGAATTTCCCTTACAACAAAGAACCCCCAAGTCCTAAAACCTCTTTGAATTAGTAAAACATCAACGAAGCACTGCCAAATATAAAATATTTCGCCAGCTCTCAGTGTTATCATTCTAATGATTCTAATATCATTCTATATTAAAAATTATATATATCATTGATGTAACTATTAATAGTGCCCAAAATTTAAGTCTCTCAAAATCAATAAGGTTTGTAAAAGTAGGGAAATGATATTGCCACGGCATGCATGTCGAATTGTTTACTTTTCTTTATCCACAGATCATGAAGGAAGTTCGGAGAGCATTGTGCAATGCATCAGCTGATGACAGTAAACTCTTACTTCTCAGCGCAGTGGGAAGTGTATTCTGTAGTGGCCTAGATTACTCATATTTAATTGGCAGGTTATCCAATGACAGAAGAAAGGAAAGCACTAGGATTGCAGAAGCTATAAGGTGACCCAAGCTTACCTATGATCTCTAAATTATGAAATGCAGTGTGTGATTATAAAGATATTGATCAGGTCCAAAAATGTTGTATATTTAAATGTTGATTGCATTCTAATTATAGACCTGAAAATTTGTTTAGTAAAAAAGAATTTGGACCTTTCTGTATTAGAAAATAAAGCACATTTATTCCAGTGCTAATATCCATAGGGATTTATTTTATTTTAATTCTCTGTATTTAATATTTCAAATCATTCCTCCAAATTCAAATACAACTTTGTTGTTGTTTTTCCAAATTCAGTATTGCTTCATGTTCTAAAGTGGTTCCTGAAAGGCAGATCTTTTACTTGGTTTAATGTTCATCATTTTAATGAATTTCAGTCCAAATGGGAATCCATGGCTTACTCATATTCTGTTGAAATAGCAGTCTGCCACTGTATTTCAGAACCTTACTAGAAGGGTCTCCACTCTTCTTCTTAAATTTAAATTACTTCATATATATGTAAATGTAGTTTTATTTTTGTAACTAAAATGTGACTTTCCTAATATATATATATCACATCACCTTAATAGAATTCCAGGGTTTATGACATGCAGTCTGCAAATCAATCTGCACAACACATCACAAAATATTTCATTATCCACAAGGTAGATTTTCCAGTATAAATCAACATCATTCCACTGAAACCAATAGTATTTCACTACTGTGTACCCAGAGACAATTTGGTCCCTTTTTTTTCCCCCATTTCCTGCAAATAAATATTCTTCTCAGAGCTTTAAAACTTTATGCAACAATTCTGTGTAGTAATATTAAAGAATTTTTTAACAACATATCTCTACTTGGGATTTATTAGTAGAACATAAGATCAGGTTTAGGTATTACACAAAATATATTAACCACCAATTATCTTGGTTACAACTACTGCAGATCAGTTTGGATTCTGGGTTTAAAACTTTTGAAATTCTCAAAGTAACAAATATTTTGAAAGACTTTAAAAGATACTTCTTAAATGTAGTAAGTTATAGTCTGTTTGTTAGACCCTAACTATGCTCAAATATCATGGAGTGATATTTTTTAAAGGAGAAACCCTTTGAAGGACACAGCCTAAGTTTATTTTTTGAATGTGGAACCAAAAAAAAAATTTATGAGGGCAGAAAATCACTATTCTTGTTTGAAAACACAGGCACATTCACGCCCACCAAAAGATACAAATTTAGTATTAATCTTACAAAAATTGTGCAGTTAGGTGTTGTTATATATGTTTACATTTATTTGCACACATCTAATATACAGATATACTTATCAATCCAACATTTAAATAGGTATAAGCCAGACTGTGATACTCAGTTTTTCCACTCTTGGACTCACAGAACACTCTTGAAATTCTGGTACAATGTGCTGCTCCTTGTCAAGAATGTCGGCTTCAGGCCCACTGAAAATAGATTTTTATTGTACTTCTGGAAACAATACCCTACGTTTTCCATTTAGCACTCTCTGTGCTTTCTGTGAACAAAGGACTCAGCTCATGGAAAATAAACTGTAATAAGAGAAGAAAAAATGTCCATTGCTTTTTTCAGTGGTTTGCATGTCCTAAAATACATCCACGGATCTCTGCCTCTGCTGCTTTACATCAAGTGAGACTTGTATCAAAGTGAAATTGAACTGTTGGTTACAGTGTTTCCACTTTTCAAAGCGGGGCTCTCCCATGCAAGTTACAACTGAAGTTTAATCCCCATCAAGTCTCCTCTCCCCAATGGTTCATCCCTTGGTGCCTGTCTTCACCACTGGGGCTGGCAATGAACGGATGTGCAGCACTGCAGCTCCTCTGCAGGCACTGCTCACAGACCCAGCCCAGACCCAGCCCAGATCCATCCTAGACCCAGCCCAGATCCATCCCAGATCCATCCCAGATCCATCCCAGCCCAGACCCAGCCCAGATCCAGCCCAGACCCAGCACAGATCAATCCCAGATCCATGCCAGATCCAGCCCAGATCCATCCTAGCCCAGACCCAGCAGTCTGAACTGCCCTCCTGGAGCAGGAAAAGGGCAGACAGGCTGCACAGTGTGGCTGCAGGGCCCTGGGATTGACACACTCCCGGGAAGGCAATCCCAGCACTGGGCTCACAGCATCAGCTGGGCAGTGTTGTGGGACCTGAACCACAACATTCTGAGTGTGCTCAGGAGAAAACAGACAAGGACAAATTTACTTCAGCTTCTTTACAGCCTCTGATGTACCTACAAGCCCTGACCAGCAGCAAGAGCCTGAAACAGTGCAGAGATGTCTGAGCATCCCAGCGTGTGTTCGATGATCAGCCTCCCAGACATGCTCTAGCAAATCCAGAAGCCCTCTGCAGACATTATTTCCTATCTTTGAGCATCTGGATCCATTGTGCAACAGCAGCTATAATCTGAAATCCTTTTCAAAGACCACTTTGAATTGAAACAAGGATCTTGTAGCTCAGAAACTTCCTGCATGAACTTATGGCTTGGAGACAAGGAAACATGCCATGTTCAGGATACAGAGACAACCCACTGAAACAATGCACCAAACAGGAAACAAAGATAAATGAGTGCTGGTCACTGCAGCTTCTGGAGACCAAAGGCAGGCGTTTGTTCTGTTCATCATCTCCCAGTACTGTAGCCTTCCCCTCCATCCACAGATACCATGTTCCACACCCATCCTCTGTGCTCCCCATTCTTCCTTCATGACCGAGGCTCGCTGTGCCTTCTCAGTGTTATGTTCCACTCTTTCCAGGTCCTCCCTTCCTTGCTCACTCATATGAAGACTTCCTTCAACCCTTCCCCTCCATTAATGTGTTCTGCTTTGCTCTTCCTCCACATTACCAGTTTCCTCTCCACATCCCTAATTGTTTTTCCATATTCACTTCCAGTCCCGTTTATCACCGTGATTCCTCCTTTTCTCCACAACACTGGTTTTATCTGCCTCCACACAGTCCTCAGATTTACTGCCACCATTTATCCTTATTTTGCTTTCTTTTTACCTATCATTCATCACATCCCTATTCCCAACTGTAGTTCTGTCTGGAAGGCTTATGTAACTACTGAGGTTCTCAAAATTCTGGAATTAATGAGGTGCACTGATCCACAGTCACAACTCAGTCATAAACAACCAAAGAAATAATGAGATAAGGGAACAGCATTGTTTCTACAATGAAAATGAATCAGAACTCTGCTTAACCCTGCTCTCCTCTAGACAAAAATGGTCTTGAACAGACAAAAACAATGTTCCTTATTTCACTCTCTTTGTCTTGACAGAGATCTCCTGGTTGATTACTGTGAACAGAGCTGCATCAATTCTCTATTTCCCCATGGTCAAAAATTAACTCCTTTCTAGAGGACTTGAAAACCAGAATGTATTAATTGAAACTTTAATGCTGGGTCATCTCAGACTCTCTGTCCTCATTTAAACTACAGCCAGTGCCCCTGCACTTCAGCCCAGTTGTCACATGGGCTCTCTAACCTGCAAGGCCCACCTGTGCCAGCTTTAGAGGCCTGGATCCTTTTGAACTCAGTGGAGCAACTCATCAAAGGGCACATTTAACAAAATGTTCTTTCCTAAAATCTGTCAGCAAAGATGCACTCTGCGTCTAATAAATACCCAGTGCAGGGACAGAAACTCCTCTTTTGCTTGGAATTTGCTTATCCATGTCTTTTTTCTAAAGTAACTGAGCATCTTGTTTGCCTCCATATACCTGCTATGCACTGAGCTGCTGGAGCCCATAATTTGCCCACAATTACACTCTTGCTTTTTCCTAATTGGTGTTCCATTCAGCAGATGTCTTTCCACAGTTGCTGGTAGGTAACTTATTTAAAAGATCTCCTCATTGCACAGAATTTAACATATTCTAGTTCATTCATCCAGATTAATCCGATGGCATTTAACTTCCCTGTTATTTCTCATCACATTACTGGGGTAGTCAGGCAAGGGCATCTGCTTTGTAATGGCTTTGCTGAAGACTTTTGCAGGGAAGACCCAAGTGAAGATTACTCGTCCTGTTCAAACTCTTCTCTCTCTGACTCCCCTTTGCACGTCTTGTTCTTTTTGCTGGTGTGCCATAAACATTGGCAATCTCCCAATCCACTGATGGGACTTGCAATAACCTTGGACGCAAGATCTTAAGAGAGCTTTTCAAAAAAAAAAAAGTATTCAGCCTATATTATTTCATCAGTAGCCAAACCAGGTCCATCCCAGGCACTGTGGAGCTAACCAAGAAGTGCTGTGTGTACAAACTCAGGAGTTACTGGTCCAGAAGGAAAACTAAACTCAACCCAACCTTTCTGCAAAAAGTACAGTTCTCAGTGCAATCCACTTAATCAGAGCATATACAACATATACAAAACTATGCAATAGCCCAGGTACTCAGAAAGTTTAAATAACTAAAAATAAGCAAACTTTTCCATGTGTAATCTAGAAAGTATCTTGCAGTTCTGACCTCATAAAACTGGGCATTTGTTGTTTTCTTCTGTGGTTCTAATTTGTTTTCAGATTAAGTACTTTATACGTGACTATTTATGTGTTACTTCTGTATTCAAGATCTTTCTTTTATTTTTTATTTTAGGGATTTTGTAAAAGCTTTTATTCAATTTAAGAAGCCAATTGTGGTTGCTATCAACGGCCCTGCTCTGGGGTTAGGAGCTTCTATTTTACCACTCTGTGATATCGTTTGGGCAAGTGAGAAGGCTTGGTTTCAGACACCATATGCAACAATCCGACTCACTCCAGCTGGCTGCTCATCATACACATTCCCACAAATTCTGGGTGTTGCACTGGTAAGGTTTTCCACCTCAAATTGCTGAAGAACTTCTCATAAATTCCTGATCTTCTTTCTCTCTTTAAAAAGTAAACAATTTTCTTAATTGTCTTTAATAGAAATGAAATCTGTGGAAAATTCATCTAATCACTACCAACTTCTTATCACAAAATAACCTCTGAACTCAATATACAACACCTGCTGTACACAAGAAAGATTGAAAAAGCAAAGATTGTCAGCGTCATGGTAGAAAAGTGAAGAAATACATTAGCAGAATAACCTTGCAGAGTAGTTGTCTGCATTATGTTAGGAGTGAGCAGTAATACAGCCAGATAGAGCTCTCTGCTCTTTAAAGATAATCCACAATGATTCCACTAAGACTGCTCAGCTTTTACCAGTATAATAAATCAGAATTTGCCCCACAAATATTTCCTACTGGGTTCCATGACTCTCTACACAATATCACTGACAGTTACTCTTGTAAGATCAGCAATACAGATTCACCATGCATGCCAGCACGTTTCTCTTAAATTAAACCCATGCTGTGCTCTGGCCACCTGCACAATCCTTAAATAGCTACTGAAACTCCTTTTGAAGTATTTTGCAGTATGGAAAGATACAGAAGAACATTTGTAATTTAATCATAAAAATAGCAGGCAAGTATGAGAAGAATTTTAAGGGAATTATAACCCAAGATTACCAGAATCTTTTGATTTCACAGGCAAATGAAATGTTGTTCTGTGGGAGAAAGCTGACAGCACAGGAAGCCTGCAGCAGAGGACTGGTGTCACAAGTATTCTGGCCAACAACATTTAGCCAAGAAGTGATGCTGCGAGTGAAAGAAATGGCATCCTGCAGTGCAGTGGTAAGAAATCAAACTCCCTCATTAAATGACATTTCACAGAGGTAAGGTGTGCTCCCAAGGTTCATCACATGTGAGACCTCAGTTTCCACAACCATACCTGGGAAAGAAGGCTGACATCAGAAAACCTGGATAGGGTCAGTGAGTCATAGAGTTTCTCATTTTTTGGGGGAGGGGGTATTTCCTTTCACCATACTTGCATTTATTCAATGAGTGGCACCTCCTTGCTCCAGATTTTGAAAGGAGATTTTAGCATAGGTTTCCTTCATGAAAGTGTAAGAGTCTGAAACTCTACAACTGTACAGGGAAACCTCTGTAAGAGAACAGATTTGCCTTTCACTTTGTCCTGGCCTACCCCGTTTCAGCTGAATCTGCCTTCTTTCTGCACCTGCACAGCTCCTGCTGCTGCAGAATGTTCTACACACACCCCAGAAGGGTGGGATAGTGCCAGCTAAGCTCTGCTGTGAAGGAGAGGTGAGATCCAGACAAGAGAGATTTGAACACAGTCTGGTTACAGTGTATTATAATTTTCCTTTTGTGTACACAAACACTGAAAGAAAATCCTTTCCTATGGGGTTTTTCCCTTCAGGCAGATATACTCCTATTCTGGGCACATCCTTGTTTAAAAAACATGCAGTGAAGAAAGTGATACTGGCTGCAATAAAACTGCAGTAACTAAAATGAAAATTGTTATAGTTTCTCACTATATTTCCTATGCCTGAAACTGTCTCAGCATCCCTCAGTTTCATTTAAAAGATCTGCTGTAAAAGGAGATAGAGACACAAGAGATTTTTAATTAAACAAAGTTAGATTAGATCTCACAGAAGAGATGGAGAATGAAACTCTCTGGAAATGTAGCAGAATTTCATTTGATGATGCTGATATAAAATGTATTATTTGAGTTGGGAACCTCTGGGCTTTACTGTGAATTCTTCCTTCCCTCACTGCTATTGGCTGTCAATGAAATTTTCTCAAGATCCCTTAGGAAGACTGGTGCTGACTTGTGGACAAAGATAGACCTTCAAACAAACAGACCACAAAAAATACACAGGCCCCTTGATTTGCTGTTAACACAATTACTTGTGTTAAAGACAAATACTACTTTGCAATAGCAGTTTTGGAACCCACAACACGTAGGAACTGGGCTTAACATGAAGGTGTTGACAAAGCTGAGTGAAGAGAATGCATCTCCCTTCCCACAGAACATGGTGTTAGTTATGTGAAAGCTCCTGTCCTCAGAAAATCACTAATGTAGGAATTATTATTGGGTTTGTTTGACCAATTCAGTTTGTTAGGAGTTCCTTGTGAGACACATACTGGTGGTGTGTATTTACAAACTAATTTTAAAGGAATCAATCTCTATGTGCTTAAAAATGGGCCTGGAAAAAATGAGCTGAGCTATAGGAGTGACCATGGACCTGCAGTTTGTGCCTTTCAGAACTTGGAACAATTACTAAGGGCTTGAGGTTGGGCTTTTTATTGTAAAGATCTCAGGTGATTTGTTGTATCTGCCAAGTAAATCTAACTCCAGAACACAGTCAGAAGGTACTTGTTTTGCTTAGCACCATTCTTTTACAACATATTTCACTTTTATAAAAATGTAAGCAAAAAAAAAAAATTACTTAAAAAAAATTGACTTAGAAAGGGATTTGCAGTAAAGGCCCTTTCCTATTAATTTCCGTACCAATAAGAATATATGAGGGAAAATTGTTAAAGATAACGTACATCCACATTTGGGTTTCCGACATGTCTAACCTTAAAAGCCATCTTCCAGAAAACAGCTAGGCAGCATATTGTCCCTCACAAATTTTCATTTCAACATGAGGGAGTTCAGCTTCTCCTTGTGCTTCATGGCAGACCTTCAGTAAAGTAAGGTACTTTAGAATCCGTCATTCTTTTAAAAACTACCCCATCAACCTCAATTCTTAAAGATGCTGACTATCAGCAAGTGGAACTGTGGCTCTAAGTCAAACATAATTTCTGTGCCCAAAAGATTTATTGTGAAACAGAGTCAATAGTCTAAAAACGCTGGTCACACCATTAACCATAGTAATTTTTTCAGATTCAAAATAAAATACTGAGTCGTATTTTGGCTTTAGGTATTGGAAGAGTCCAAATGTCTCGTGCGGAGCTTCCTGAAATCCGGACTTGAAGATGTGAACGAGAAAGAGTGTCAGATGTTAAAGCAGCTGTGGAGTTCTTCCAAAGGACTGGATTCATTATTCAGCTACTTGCAAGACAAAATTTATGAAGTCTGATATCTTGGCCTAACTTAAAGAGAAATTGCTCCAGTTGTGACCAGAGTCAGACATGACCATGTTTGAGAAGCAGAGGCAATGCATCAGTGAGGAATTTGTGACAGTGATCCCAATGCCTGTGGCTGTGTGAGCCACGCAGCTGCTTGTAGCCGGTTTGATTTTGTGTAACCAAGACGTGGGCAGGCGTTCAGTGCACGCAACCTGTGCAGAGGCTGCATCTTTCACATTGCTCATCCACATCCAACTCTACATTCCATGTGCTGAGAAGCACCACTGAGGCCCAGCAAGGCTCACCCACCTGTAAGGGTTTATTTTGTCTGTCCTTCTTAACTTATTCTTGCTGTTGCAGCACATCTGGGCTGACACAGAGGGCTCAGTCTAAAATCCGGGTCAGCACAGCTTCCTGTAGACCCAAAAACCATATATTAGAAATATGTTAATTATTTTTTTCTAAGTTCTAACAGTTCAATGGAAAAATCTGATAATTTATATGTATAATATGTAAAGTTAGTTTACAAAAACTACTAGAACTTTTTTCTTTGTTAAATTTATTTAACTTATTTATTTTGTGTTCATATTCAGCTGTTTATTGATCACAGATCTTATTTTCGTATTTCCCTTTTGACTGAATTAAAGGCATCACATGAGAACGCAAACATTTTTAGCAGCAAACTGAGTAGAAAAATAAAGAATATAACAGAAAACCCACAGAACGTTGTGGGCACTAAATGAAACAGCCACGTGCATGCTCCTCTATGTGTAAAACTGTACAAAAAAATGTATGAAAACAGATTCATTTGCCAGGGTTAAGAGAAAAAAAGTGAGTTCTGACACAGTGAGTTCCCCTTAAGTCTGTCTTCACTTTCTGCCTTCTTGAGGAGCACTGAAGGGCTCGCCAACCAGATGCTTTATTTAAGTTTACTATATTCCTGTTAACCGGATATCAGTAACAGGGTGAGTGGTGCCGTTCCGTGGCATCGTACTGTTTTTCAGGTTTAAACACCCCTTTTGGTCTGAAGTCTAAAAGCAAATCCTTAGGAGCCTTAGTCTAGTTGCCTGATTCCTCAGGTGTGAGATAATTTCTGCTCTGGAGGCCTTTGGGTGTGGGCCAGCAGTTTATACAAGGTGCTAGGCATTGAACCCAGTGGAGGCAGAGGTTTTGTTTTGCTTTTCCCAGCTCTCCACATCTGGCCACCCCACCACTTGTTACAAGAACTTATGGCTATCCATAAAAGCAGTCCACAATAAAAAATGAAAATCCAATCTGCTCTTTTCAAATGTGATCCCAGTACTGTTCAGCGACACTGACTGACCTCTGAACACTGGATCTCTCTTTCCTGCTAGGGGCAGTTCGTGTGGAAAGGACAGGAGCATGCTCTGAGACTTCACCTGCCATTAGAGTACGCCCAAATTGAAACCTCTTGAAGCAGAAGCTTTGCACATTTGTTTGCTTTGTATTTTGTGCACTTGCTCTCCATCCTTGAGCTCAGTGACTTATTATGATTGAAACCTCTGCAAATGAGGCTGCTCAGCTTTCTCCCTCTTAGCATTTCCATAAAGAGTTTCAACAAAGCCTTTGTAAAGTTAACAAACAGGTGATTACAGTAAACAGTAGCCTTCAACATATTATTGTAACATTTCTTTTTCCACAAATAATTAGAAGTGCTGGTTTTATGCCCTAATTGGACCACTGAATTTTAAGGAAATCATTACCCTAAATGCAGAAGTTCTCATGGAAATTCTTCACTATAAAGACAGAATCTGTCTTCTAATTAGCCTGTTCAAAACGTTTTTTAAGAGAAACTTATTGAAAGCATTAGCTTATTTTAAAATGACTGAAAGAGAACTCTTTCAATAACTATTTGAAGTGATGGATGCACCACTTGTTTTACACCAGCCCTTGCTTTTGTTCACGAGCTGCCAGCAGCGCCGTGGGGCGCGTTGGATCGAGGCCCCAGGCAGGGGCACACGGAGCCACCTGGAGAAAGATGGATCAGCCAAGGGAAAACCACTCACACTCACACTCACACTCGAGTTTGCACAGTCAGGCCTCCAGCATATACCTGCAGAGAAAGAACAAAAGGCAATGGAAAGTACCACGGTTCCTCAATTTCCTTTATTTCCTTTCTTCCCGTCCAGAGAGCCATAACTCCTAGTCATGTGTTAATAAGATATGAGGAAGTTTATTTCAATACTATGCTTAGTTTTTGTAGATAAATATAGCAAGATTGCTCAGCAATGTGAAGGAATGCGTTCCGAATGAGATTTGCAGACAGAGAAGAATCTTACATTGTTGGATCTTTTAAACTGCACCATTTCATCTGAATTTTCAGATATCTGTATCTTAGCATTTTTTATGACAAAGGAATGGTTGAAATACATTTTCTAAAATTATTTTTCCATTAAAGCAAACGCTAACCATAGTTAACATTTTTAATTATTCATATCTATACAGTTACAATCTAGTTTTCATGGAATCTATTTTCCCTTCAAAAAAAGAGTAATAACAATGTTGAAAGCTTCTTTTCCAGTATTTAAATATCAGAATCTGAATTTTCTCTTGTGTTTCTATTCTTACTAGGTATTCAGATATCTAGATGTACTGTACATATTAGTCTGGGTACCTTTACTAATATTCACAGTATTTAAGATTAAAAATGCAATTTGTTGTTTAAGTATATTATTTTATTCTTGTGTAAATTGTTTTGTACAATCTTTAAAAATCTACAGTTTTGCATTTGTAGATATTAAAGGTAAGCAATTTATTTTGTGTTGTCCTGCATGTATATTTTTGCTGTAGATAAGTGTTGCTTAGTTTACTATTTCAGTACATTTCTGTTTAAATAAATAAGCTTACAAACTTTAATACAGTATATATTTTCAAAATATAAACTTTTATATTTCTGTGGTAGGTTAGGGTATGCGTTTTAGGCAATCTTTTTCACTACTATGAACTGTTCTTTTAATCTATAATATAACGGTTTTGTGCCAATAGTTTTTCATTAGAATTAAACTCTCTTTTAATGTTAGGGATGAACAGACAATTTTGGTTGGGGTTTGTTTTATTTTTGATTTTGGGTTTTTTAATTATTTTGCCAGCCTTTACAGTTTTAAATATAATTTATAAATGTATTGCATTTGTGAATAAGCCTTACCATTAGGTACAAGAAATCTTTAAAGCTGCATAATTGCTTATGCAGCACTAAGGACTTCCCCAAATAATTGCTGTAAGAAAGTTAGTAAATCAGAGTACAGGGCCTTAAGTTTTCTTGTGAAAAGGATAATACGGGTTGTTTCTTTTGAACAACATAGGTAGACTGGTCAGCATGGGCTTTGTTATATATAAAGTGTGCATTTGTGCTCCCAACCATGGTAGTTTAATCTCAGGCTTTGTGTGGCTGGGTCTATAAAAGTCAAATCTGGCTAAAGCCAGCACTCTTTAGGAGACACTAAAGAAGTTTACATAAGAGACTTATAGACAATCTTATCATAGTACATTTGGGTACTCGCTATCCTCGATGCGTTATCTGTGTCTGCCCAATTAACCGTATGTTTTAAGCCATATTAAATCTCTTTACTGCTATTTTAAATACTACACTGAAAGTCATTCACTAGCTTGCTTGCTCACAGACAGGATTTCCATTTTTAGTGAATAAAAATGTTATGCCTTCCATAAAAAACAAAGGACCAAAGAATTGCATTATTCTAACAAAGCGTTAGTTCCTTTGCCAGTGAACTAGTTTGACATTTGTACCGAAGATCAAACAGTCTCTTTCTGCTTCAAACACTGCGTCCTCATCCGTGTCAGGTGTAAGGGGGAAAGATGTATCCACTGAGCTATTGGGAAAGGAGTGATGTTCAGCTGGGATGGCATGTCTATTGGTAAGGCTTATTACCAAACCTCTGAGATGAAGCAAAGAACCAAAAATTCACAAGTTACGTCAATGTAAATTTATTTTCAGAACTTGCACAAATAATTAATTGTAGAACTTTGCAAATTAGGCCCTTAAGTTATTTTGTCAGAATGCCATGGAACAGACTAAAACAGTTTCTAATATTTGTAATGATGAGTACATATTATAATATTATAAGGGTACAGGCACCCCTATATCACAGTGTTGTAAATATTTTCTGAAACTGGTACAGTACTGAGGGACTTGTATCTTCTGATATATCAAATATTGACTGTCTAGATCAAATTGTACACAATTTATTTGTTGATGGTCCTGTAACTAGTGTATGGACACATTTCTGGGTGCCTTAGAAGTTGTATTTTTCATGTGTGTTAATATGCAGTATTTATACATTGTGAGAAGCTGCTTTGAATAAAAACATTGAAACTCCATTTCAATGCAGTGATTTTCAGTTTTACATAATTAGAACGAAGGTGATAAGTGGTAGCTATTATATATGTTAATACTATTTCAATACTATACCTGCTTTTCCAAAGAGACCAGGAACACAGCGGGCTTTTCAAAAGAAAATTTGGGTTTTTTTCAACTGGCAAAACCCAGGGCGCTAAGAGACACTGAATTAAGAACTCTCTGAAATCAATTATGATCCATTTCAATTACCATTTCTTGATCAAGTCCAAGAAAATCATCAAGAACTGTCTCACAAAAGCACTTCTAGGACACCATTATCACTTCTACGATGTGATATGTGCACATCACCTAAAGCCTTCCTGCCCACAACCAGCTGCTCCAGGCAGGACTTTGGCTCCACGTGAGGGAATTTGATTTGGAAGCAGTGTTTTCCATGAGGGCCAAGACTCAGCCAAGCCCCAGCCCGCTGCAGAAGGTGGATCAGCCTGTGGGCTCCCACATGGCTCCAGACAACATTTTTGCCAGGGGCTCTGGTGTACCAGGGGATCCTTGCCCATAGCATCCACAAATGCTATTTCCAATCATGTGTCTCCTGTGATTAGAAGAGTAACTGTAAATTACTTCTGCCTGGGGCAGAAAAGGAAGGATATTTTCACAGAGAGCCAGGGTTAGCCAACCCAGCTATACAACAAGGTCTGAAAAAATTACCTACACTTCACTCAAAGGAAACAATTATGTTCTAGCAATTATATTGGTTGGCTTTAAACTGACAGACACTGTTAGGAAAAACTGTGGTCGGCTATTTCGAGAGAGGATTGAGCAATTTAGTCTTGCTTCACTGTCAACAAATCCAATTATTTATTACAGTGACTCTTGTCAGGAATTAACTTATTGTAGCATCCAATGGACTGTGAGCAATGCACACATGATGAACAGTGTGTGACACCTTTCCTGTCTAACAGTTTCATTGATAAGTTTGGTTTAGTTTTGACACAAATTGTCAACAAGTGAGTTCCATTTTAAATAACTCATTTTTAAAAGAAAGCGAAAATTATTTAAAATTTTAAAATTCATCCAAATATTTGGGGGTGGGAGGTTCAAGATTTTTAAAATGTCAGTCCTTGTTGCAGCAAATTAACACACAAATTACATGGCAGAGGAACCTGTTAAGTAGATATAAAAGAACAGGAAGGTATTAATCCCAATTAAGGTATAAAAACAGGTCAAAGCTCTGCATACACTAAGATGTGCCACTTCTCATTTTGAATAACAGAAACAATATTGTATATGGCAAGAACAAGGAGAAGTTCTGAAAGCAAATGAAAGCATGTGAAAAAAAAACCAGAAGGACAATTTTAAATACTGGGGGAGTTCAAAGCAAAACAATTGTCAGAAGTTGGACTAGGGGACAGTTTTGTTGCAAAGGAAAAACTCAGGTTTGATTCTGGACATATTAACTTCAGGAATTCACCTCTCCTTGGGTGTCTTATTTGCCATGAAACCCCCTCAGAAGTAAAATTTAATCAAACATAATGCATCTCTTCACAACTCTGACTTAACCTCAAATCCAATCTCCAGTCATACCATGGAGAGTTTCAGGTTACTAAGAAAGCCAGACTAACAACCCCCTCTAGAATTCAAACCCTTTGAACTTTGTTAGCACCACTTTGCTTTAATTTATACTCTTTCCTTGGTTGTACAAATTTGCTCATTACAGATATATAATAAAAATAGACCTGTTAAAAACTTTGTTAAATTCCAGTGATTAAGTCTATGTGGTGTGACTCAGTAATTTTCATCTGGAACAGTTAAGAGTATTATGGAAAAAAGAAGGCAATTTTCATTTTGAGAACATGAAACATTTTGTATTTAGTAACTTTAAAAAGTTTATGTTGGACTGTATTACCTTTCCTTATCACTTCATGACACTGGTGTCACTTGAACAAACCCCATGGATCCAAGTCAAGAGCCACCAGCATCAATGGAGATCCTCCTCCTGACTTCACCTGCTTCTAAAGAAACCCCAGTGGCTGACAGATACCACAGCAAACTCCTTCACAGTAATAGTACAGGAATATCTTGTAGCCATCTCTTCAAAAGATAAAGTGCTCTGATGAGAAACACATAATTAGCATTGGAGGAAGGGTTCTATTACTTCAAAATTTAACAGCAGTGTCTATGAAATTTTGTATAGATTTCAATATTTTCAATGTTATTGCTGACTCCTGTTAGTAAAAAGTCATGCCCTGCTGTGCTTTAACCTTCCTCAACTCTTCAGTCACATTTATCAACTTGAATTCTGGATGATTGTGTAACACAGCTGTGAAACTGATTTTATACAATGGTCATAAACACAAATATATTGGTGAACAACTGTAAAAAGAAAAGTGAAAGTGGTCTTTGCAACCAGGAGTCATGTTTGAAACAAGGGCTACTGAACTGCTGCTGCTTCCTAAGATGAAATAAAAAGCTTAATCTAACATTGGAGTTTCTAGAATGAAAAATTATTTAAACACTAAGCAGCAATCTTGACTCGTTAGAACTGAGTTAATTACTATCATCTAGAAATAAGTTATTCACAGTCATCCAGAAATGTGTTTCTGATGTGTCTGTAAATAAGTACTACACTATCTATTACTCCAGAAAAATCAGCAATTTCCTACTGCTGTCCCTGCAGATGCTTGGTTACTCCATATGCTGCCCACCAGGCTCTGGGGTATTCACTTCCGTTAAATGAATACAGGAATTCACAGAAAACTCTTCCCATGTCTAATTATTCAAGATCTACATTATTTCAGCCTCTCACTTCTTTATTTTGTATGCAGCTGCAGCAACCTTGCAGGGGCTCAGACTCTGGTAAACAATTCCCTTCAAGTGTACCTTTTGCCCATTAGACTCAAATTGAGGAACAACTCCAACTCAAATTGAGGAACAACTCCAACTCACTGCTGAGGGATGCTCCTGCTCCAAAGGTCAGATGAGCACAGCTTTGATGGCTGGCAGCAGCATCTCACTGGTTGGACTGTGGGCTCCAGAGTTTCTCTTTCTTTCTGAGAGCAAGCCTTACTGAGATCAGAGATCCAGCCCTGAGTTTTCATGTAATGACCTTTTATCACTTCTTTGCTGCTCCCAGAACGAGGTCTGAAGCCATGTAATTTATTAACTCTAAAGCAACCCACAAGCTCCTTATGCCCATGGCCAGGGCATCTAACAAAAGTCCCAGACATGGTGCTGATAACACCCACCCCTCCCCAAGCACCTGCCTTCATCAGACCAGAAAAACAGCACATTTTATTCTTCATTACACGTATTTACATGTAGCAGGATGAAGCAGACTTATTTTCCTGGATGCTAATGTGATGCCAGTTGGAAAGAAATATCCCAAAGCACGTTAGACCTGGTAGGACTCATCTTCCCTAAACGGCTGGAACTAGTTAGAACACAAACACTGTCTCCTTCTAAATGATGCTTTTTAAATAAATGCTTTTCATCTGAAAATATATTCAAAGATTAAAATTGAGCTTTAAAGGAACAGTCTGCAATGTGGTTGGTTTGAAAGGCTAAAACCTTTCCCAACCATTTCGAGTATGAGAAAATCCAACAGCTCTCCATTTGTGATTCAAGCACTTGGTAAACACACTCCACAACTGTACCATGGCTGGGTGCCAATGAAATGGTGAGTCAGCAGGCAGGGGAGGGAATCAAGTGTCAAGAATGCATTTAACCCTCACTCAGAGAACATTCTTCTTACTAACAAAATGAAAGCACACCATAAAAATGCAAAAAAATAAATTACTGGAACTTTTAAACCATTAACACAGGGAACTATCTCAATTTTCTTCCAACTTTACAGAATTTCTCAAATTTTAAATTAGGATAAACACTTAAGAAAATAGCAAACAGCAAACTGATGAGAAAGAGGTTCATGAATACGTATCCATGCAGTCCTAAAATTCTTACTCTGACCAAAATCCCAGTGATAACCATGGCAAGACTGAGTGCTGAAGGGTTTCACAAGAGCATTAGAATTGGTAATATTTAATACTTACACTGATATAAAAAGAAATACATTTTCCTAATGAAAATATAGTTCAACTCATTTGTCCTATTCCTAAAGGAGTACCTGTGCACATTACTTTGCTTCACAGTGTTCTTGTGGGGTGGTTGATGAAATCACAAGATTTCCTAAATCATTTTTAAATTAACCCATTGTAAAATATTCCCCACTGAAGAATCACTGTCCATGATCACTCTAGGTACTCTGTTCAGGATAGAAAAAGAGCATAAAAGAGTGAGGATTAAAAAAAAAAAAAATAAGTTGAAAAAGTACTCAATCATCCATCTGAAGATTTGAACATTCATTTACAAGGCTGTTAAACACTACCAAACCTGAATGACAGCATTTTATACCTACTTTCTTACTCACTTGTCACAGGTGTAAATAACCAAATTAGACACCTGGGGAGGAGGGGAATGGAGAGGGGAGAAAAGGCCCCAGTTATTACCTTCAGAGAGTTTGTTAAGGGTAATTATAGACCAGCTGGGAATTTACAGCTTGCCCCCATTAGGGAACAGATACAGTTTCCAGTTAAGGCTGAGGACAGCCAGCTCTACTGTCCTCTGGCTGCTTGAGCCAACAAATACCTACCCAAAGCAGGTTTTTTTACACATCTGGCCCCACTGACCTCCATGGCCTGAGCCATCTCCTCCAGGAACTCAATTCACAGCCAGTTACATCCATTTACTGTTAGTTTGTCCTACCCTGATTAAGCCTGGGCTATGAAATGGCAGAGATAAGAATTAGTTTGTGTATGTCCTAGACCTAGTATGTCCAGGGTGCAAATACAAAAAGTGTCCCTTCAGAGATCTGTGAAAGTCTTTTCTCCAATCCAAGGCCCTCATAAAGTCTACGTCAAAGTTTAGACAAAACCATCACCTCTTTCATGAAGAGATAAGGCCTGACAAACCCTGCTGGAGTGGTCAGACTTTCCTCCCATCCTACAGCTCTGTCTTTTTGCCACATGGTAACAACTGCAGCAGGGGCAGCAGATTACACAGACACATCTGAGCCAAAGGAGATAAATTTGAGCTGACTGTGAGCTCAAATGGTTGACCAGAATCTAGGACACTTGAAAGATAGCAATGTCCCACAGAAGAACACAGCAGCAGGAAAGAGATTTTCTCTTCAAAAACCACATTCCTCCATCATCTTAAAGACTGGAAATACAGAACTATGACCAAAGAATAACTTTATGAGAAACCGATGTCACTCACTGTGAAGAATTCTGCCATGGGTTGCACTTGACCTACAGAAGTGTGAGAAGATAACCAAGTCTTGCAGAAGTTCAGTTTAGAAAGCAAATTCCCCATGCATGCTGCTAAATTCCTCCATATGAAATTTCAAAAGAAAGAGAAATGTAAAAGATTGTCGGTGTGCAGTATTAAGCTTGCAGTTTATGGAAGAAAATCAAGACACATCTTTCTTGCATGCAGAAGGCTCTAAGTAATCTTCCACCATTATAGCAACACTAATTCCCAGAAATCCTGCAGAGCTCCAGAACTCTCCAGAGCACTATTTTATATACCCAGCATTCCTCCATTTAAAATTACCTTTTAAAAAAATCCATTTACAAATAAGAAATTCTTGAACTTTTCTCCCAAACTCAAATACCTTTTTGGTTTTCTTTGTGCATCTCCCTCAGAAATAATATCTCCAGGTCATTCCATTCTACACTGCTTGGAACCTATGGAACACACCAGGAGAGTCAGAGAGTGAAGGAAATGACACATGTGGTGACACTACAAGGCTAACACAATTGTTGATTTAGCACCAGAAATATCTGAACACTTTAGAGCTTAGTGGCTTGTTGTATGAAGTCTCTTCACCCATATAATGTGAATAATTGTTGAGAATTTTATTTATGTCATTATCAATTTTTATGCAGAAAGCATTAGCAGATACTGTTTTAAATAATTTGAGATACTCAGCACTAAATAAGTGGCCCACTTTCAAGAACCAACCAAGAAAAAACATTCCACAGAATGTCATATATCCTTCAAAAAGGGGAGTTACATTTCATTAGCATGGATGCTTAAGAGCAGTAAGTCTCAGTATGGGGACTGTTTTCAGCAATAGTTGGTAATTAAGTGTAAATTACTAATAAAGTGTTTAGGCAGGTCGCATTTAAATAGTAGGATAATGATACGTAATTACTAAAAAAGAATGCCAAAACCATTCTGCAACAGACCACATTCAGTTTTCATGCAGTGTGCAAATCCATTTGAAAACAGAAAGGACTCCAATGTCCACTGTACAGTGGCCAGGGCACAGGAGCTGTGAAACTTATGCTCTCAATCACAGAGAAGAACCTTTTACTTAAAAGCACACTCTAAGTTTCTCTCACAGAAGCTACAGAAATGAAAATAAAATATTCTTAACACATACAGGAACAAACAGGCATGCAGTAGCAGTGAGGCCAGCAGCTTTTCTGCAGGGTCATGATGAAAAACCACCAGAAAAACAAGGAAGAGCCTGTGAGGAAGGATAATACTCACTGACCTCACCACGGGGGACTCAGCAGGAACCTGTCCCCGCAGGACGTGCCCAAGGGTGAGGCATTCAACTCTAAAGTAAACTTGGTGGAGAAGGCACCAAAATTCTGCTGCAGCAAGGTATGGGGAGATTCTTCGTGGGCAAGCAAAAGGAACTTTGCACAGCCAGGATGAATTTCAACCGAAAGAAAATGTAAATATTTAGAACTTAAAATGTGTCAATGAAGAAAAAGGCTCAGTGGAAAAAAAATGCACAAGGGTAAAGCTGAAATGAACAAAACTGCCACCATAGCAGAAATTAAATTAAAATACTACATAGCAAAATGTTCGTATTTTAGATATTATTTATACTATTATCTCCAGAAGATAAAAACCAGTAAGACCAAGTGCAGGGATATTTTGATTTCCTAACAACTCCTCTTGTGGTGACAGTAGTTCTCAATGCAATAAGTAGTTAACAATCTAATAGGTCCCAAAACTGCTTGCAGAATCTTTATATTCTTTATAAATCTTTATATTTCTCCATAATAGCCATTAGTGTCTTTTAGACAAATTAATGACAGGTTGCTGTGAACATGGGCCCCTGTTCCAAATAAAGGTTCTGTTTGTTCTGAAATGAAATCTAAGTGTCATTCATAAAATTAGTACAGTGACAAATAGTTTATAAATATACATAATAATTGTGAAAATTTTAATTTTACTGTCTGTAAAGCTAAAGCTTGGCAGGCCCTTCCAACTTAAATTATTTTATGAGTTGGAAACTAACAGAGTACATCTCTGCACCCCTGAGCCCCTCTGATTTCCCAAAGCCAGAGCTGCACTTGTGTTTAAGGTAATCATGGCAGCAATGGGGCTCCTTCCAAGTCAAAGACCAGGCATCTCCTTATGTGATTTTTTTCAAAATTTGCATCAATGGAAATAAGGTACCAAATCCACAGAGCTGCCTTGAGAACTATTGTGTCTGCCCTGGCAAGCTTTCAGTGTTTTGGCAAAGCCTTTGTTCACCCAGAACTGTGCCAATAATCCCTTTTAAAATACCAAAGTGCCCTCTTTTGTGAGCACTGCCTGACTCCAGCATGGCCAGTGAGCATGTACTCAGTAATGCACCTTTCAGGCAGTCATATTCATAACATGTCCATGTGTTAAAAACATTCTTTCTTGATCACAAACCTTCCTACCACTTTTCAAAAAACAGAGGTAGGCTGAGATACTGGATTTGTGGAGATTTGGATTACTTTGTATTACTTGCAGATGATCTATAAAAACACTAAATCATTGATCTGTTTTTTTAATTAAAGCAGCTGACCACAGGTTATATGCATGAAAATAACTACCTTTTTAAAACAGGAGGAAGGTCTTGTTCATTTGATTAGAATGGTTCATTTTTTAGAGATTCAAATCTTACAACTAGAAAAAATAGGTCATCTTCAACTGATATAAAAAGAATTATAACCAAGCAAGTACAAAAGGCTGAACCCACATGCTTTGGGTAAGGTTCTCACCCTGTAAGTCAACTACTGTTCTAAAATGTTCTCATTTCTATTCTGCAAGACCTCCCAATTTTCTCTGTGTATAATCTGGGCTTTGAACATTAAGAAAGATGACATTTATATTAAGGGAGTAAGATATTCAGTGGGTTAATGTTCTACTTTGTGAACAGATTACCAAGAAAGAACCTTCCCTTGTTATAAAAGGCATTTCTGTTCTTTGGATTCAGAAAGCTGATTTCACCATGTAACTGAGTCATCAAGGAAACTGCTGAGCAGCACCAGCCAAGAAATAAAGATTGGGTTGCATTCACTGCTGCTCAATCCTGCACTTTTTTTTGCTCAAACCCATTTGTACACAGCCACCTCAATCTCTTTAGAACTCCCCTTGTACAGCAGTTTGGTTTCCAGATGTGATAATCCACAAAGTGACACTGCTGAAGCAAAACAGAAACTTCATTCCCACCCTCCCAAACAAGTGTTCTGACCCATAAATGCCAGTGCTGTGTTTGCTCTTTCTCACTGATCTACAGAATTAAGAATTATAAAACTGGACAGACAGTGGGTAAATGTGGCAGCAAGGTGACCAGTAACACCCAAATCCTTTTCCCCTTTTCTTTCCCAGTCATTGATATTGGTAGACATGGTATTAAGGGACACACTCATGTGGTGGCAATGTTAGATTTGGTGTTATGGTTAGATTCAAGGGTCTTAAAGGTCTTTTCCAACCTAAATGATTTTATGATTCTATTACAATAGAGATGAGATCCTAAACCCAGATTTGTTTCCATTGCCAAGACGCTGTGGTAACACAGACAAAGACAGTTCCTGTCCAAAGAGGAGGAAAATTCACCATCAGAAATACAGTGATAAATACAGATACATGGAAATTTGATATTGACCTTGC
The DNA here is from genome assembly GCA_013400315.1 of Bombycilla garrulus. NCBI lineage: Eukaryota > Metazoa > Chordata > Aves > Passeriformes > Bombycillidae > Bombycilla > Bombycilla garrulus. The sequence continues at coordinate 1,673,911 of VXBU01012053.1, forward strand.
TGCACTAAAATCAATAAGAGATTTTTCAGCAACTTGAATGGATCAAGTCCACAGATGGGAGATCTGACAGCTTTGCTCATCAGCCTCTACCTAGCCTTTGCACAGTCTCATTTATTACAATCATCACATTAGAGGGAGGTCTTTAAGATCAATACCAAAGAGAAACAGACACTGTAGGTTTATATGAAAAGTAAAAATGGGGTTTGAAGGTGGGGATCAAGAGACAATGAGACAGAAGACAAGCAGGAAATAGCACAGGTTAGCAGCTGATACAAATCGTTACAACTCCAAGAGACCCAGGAAACATCTTCATTGATTCAGGGCTTGGAAACTAATGGGGTAAAGCACAAGGAATGAAGAGGTTGAAAATGGGGCTTTGCTCCAAGAAAATAAGATGGTTTAGTGCATTTTTACATAAAGGTAACTAGGGGAAATAAAATGTTTCTCTCAAAATCGGGACTTGGAATTACTCAATGGATATTTTTTCTCAGCCCACACAGTGAAAGGCATTGGGTAAGAGGGCTCTTAGTGATTTGAAGGGAAGTAGGGACCAGTCTGAACATGAGGAACAGAGTAATGCACTGACTGATTACATAGGATTTTGAAGTCTGAGGCAACAATTGTTAAGATAACCCCAGAAATTTAAAAATACTGAAAAATTAGTGTTCTCAGAGTGCACAATTACATTAATAAGCAAACAAGCTGTTAGTATCTATCACATGATTGATTTTTTTGGGTTCACTGCTATGAAGATTTGACTCAAAAAACATAAAGGTGCTTCCACTGTGACTGATAGCAAGACAAATGAATTAGGGGCTGCCAGCCAAAGAGTCTATTTTATCTCAAGAGAAGGGTTGCTTACTCATCTCCAGTCAACAGCCCCTTTTAAATATACTGGAAGTAATTTTAAAACCCCAAGGAATGATGGAATTTAAATGATTTGTGAGGGTGGAAGATGAGAGGTTTTCCTACATGACCAGTTATTTCCCAGAAAAATATCAGATGCTCTATCATCATATCTATGATATTTTCCCCAAATTAAACTCCAGCCAATACAGTTAAACTCAGACTCATCACAGCAGATCAAATTTGCTCTCCCTTTCTTTGCAATATACAATTGTTGCAATCTGCTATTTACTTTTCTCATGTTCATATTTCTGAAAAAATCAGTGCATTCAAGTAATTCCAGTGAATCAGTTAATACTTCAAATGAAGTTTAAATGAATTCAAATGAATCAGACAGCTTAGAGAGAGAAAACAAGTAGGTCAAGGTGGTGAGTTTAGCTCTATGAAAGCCAGGTTCAATCCTCTGCTCCAGTATGAGGTGCTCCACACACACAGTGTGGCATGTGAATTGCTTTTGCTATCAGTCTGCAAAATATTTAGCTACTTTTCACTGAAATCCCCTAAACCAGACAATCAATGAAGAACTCCAGTCCATCAACAGTTTCACAGAGCCATAGGATGATTTTGGACGGAAGGCTCCTTAAAGATCATCCCATTCCAACCCCCTGCCATGGGCAGGGGCACCTCCCACTACACCTGGCTGCTCCAAGCCCCATCCAAAATTTCCAGGGACAGGGCAGCCCCAGCTTCTCTGAGAAACCTGTGTCAGTGCAGTCACAGTAAAGAACTTCTGAGTAAAGATTTTCTTCCTATCATATAGTGTAAACCTGCCCTTTCAGTTTAAAACCATTGCCCTGTGTCCTGTCACTATCTGCCCACATAAAAAGTCCCTCTCTCTCCTTTCTGTAAGCCCCCTTGAAGGCATTGGAAGCCACAGATGATGTCTCCCTGGAGCCTTCTCCTCTCCAGGATGATCAGCCCCAGCTCTCAGCCTGTCTCAGTGGGTTGATGTGCTCCAGCCCTCTGAGCAGCTTTGTGCTCTCCTCTGGACCCTTCTAACAGATCCACATCTTTCTTGGGCTGTTTTCCCTCGTATCCAAATTATCACAAATTGTAGCTCCGAAACTGTGCTCAGCTGTTTAAATCAAGAGAGAGATAGTAAAACCATAAGTTTTTTAAAAAGCTCAGATATCAGAGGGGAATGGAGACATAATTTTTTTTCTATACATGCACACCACTCTACACTTGAGTTAAATCTCTGTTTCTGAATGACTAAGGTTCCTGTGAAAAGTAAACATCACACAGACTAATCATTCATCCATCCATGAGATAAACTCAAATTTCCAGCTCCACAGTTAAGCAAATGCAAAATAAAGTGACTAAGCAATTAGTCACTGAACAAGTATATTTGTAAATAAATTATGCATATTACATGAATAGTGTCTACCATTCTCCACAAATCTCTTTTGGAAAGGGAATAACTCTGCAAGCACTGAAACAGTGATACAACCCAGGCTGACAGGTCAGGATGAGAGTCTTGAACACTCTGCTGACATCCTAGGCATTTACCTGTGCTGGATCAGCCCCTCAGCACACAGAAGGCAGGGACTCTCTACAGGAAATCTACCAAGGATACAGAGAAAGAAACATTTAAAAGAAAATGAAGTCCCAAAAGTCCTTTACTATAAAGACAGACACTATTTGTGGATGGGTGAACCTCAGCATTTAGCTCCAATACAAGGCACAGAGCTGCAAGGGAGTACATATTTCCATCTGGGCACAACTCCAATTTGATATTAATAAACTGGCTCTTTTTTGTAAACAGAATCAATATCCTGTTTCAAAAGCGATTCTCAGAAGAGCAGGAAATTAGAAAATATTAATATTAAATTAATCAAACTTCTCATGAAATATTGTTCATGTTAATGAATAAATTTAATTTTTTTGTTTTCTCAGTGTATATACACATGTACACTGCAAATGCTACCCTAAACATAGGAGTTACGTGCTCATTTGAGATATACAAAGCTATGCATTTCCTTCTTATTAATTCTGAATGAACTCTGAGTGCAATTTCTACTCTCAGGAATTATGAATTACAAATATGATACAATTTTTTAGGATCAATCATAAAGAGTAAGTTTCTTTTTGGTCTTTGATATTTCTCAACAATATTGGATGTGTCTCTAAAAGTAAAAGGGACAGGGGGAAACCATGCAAGAAAGCTGAAATTTCCTAAAACATTTTATTTTATTATTGGCACACCAAATCCCCACTTCCCTGTCCCTGTCAGGAAATTTCAGAGACTCAAATGTCATCAGTTACATCATTGGAGGCATTCTAGTCCATGGCTTGCATTTTTACATAGCTAAGGAATTTCTAAGTTCTCTACAGATTTTCCTTTCCAGAAGGGTAATAGCAGTTTCCAGTTTAGAAAAAATGTATCCAAGATGGAGAGAGGCTGCCCTGGGGAAAGAGCAATGAAAGCAGGGACAGGGAGGAAGGCCACAAGAGTAAAATGGGGTGAGGTCTGGGGGAACAAAATGTCAAAAAAGATTAGAAATATGGCTTGGCTTGTGAACCTGATGAATATAAAAAGCACTCAGAAATTATTACTTGGTCTGAATGTGGGTAAGAGACATGGGGATAAGAGGGAAAAAAAGATTTTGCAATCTTTCCCAAAATCTAAAATCATAAGATATCTCTAAGATTAAAAAAAAAAAAATAAAACCACAGAAAAACCCTGCTGAAAATAAATTAGTTTGTGAAACTGTGCTTTACTTACTGTGCACTTCTAAATGTAACCATAGCATTCACTACCAAGCACACTTTAAAGCACATCACACCCAGGGAAGGTTGGTTACTTACTCCATCCAGGCCATCTTTCCAAATCTCAAAACTTTGCTTCCTTGCTGCATCAAGCTACTTTAACTTCTGACCTGAGACTTGCAGGGCTTTGCTATGACCTATGAGGGAAGTTACACTCAAGCAGAACATACCTGAAAATGTCAAGTGCATAAACCAAACACCATACTGAGAATCACTTGCAAGACTGGTGTTTTATTTACTGCACCTTTTTCCTTTTGTGTCTGCACATTCAGAAACAGTAACTTTTTAGGATTTCTACTGGAACCCCAGTGTGAGAGTTCCCTGTGATGCCTTTGAAGCAAGAAGTTGACATTTTTACACACTCTGTGTGTGCCAGATTAGCTGGGAACTTCCCATGTCCTGCCCTGCAGCCGAGATCACTGATGACTGCCCCGAGTGGGGATTCCACAGGCTGGTGAGTGGGAGAGAGGTGTGACAGTTCCCTAAATTACTCATTCATCCCAACACACACTTGGTCTTTTATTACAATGTACAGAATTCACTCAGGGGAAAGAAAGTAAAGCTATTCACAGTCTTCAACATTTCTACCCTTCCACTAACATATTTCAACAACTTGCAATCATCTCTCTTCTCTCTGCTATCTTTCAAATGTCCAGGTGCTCATACCACCAACACAGGAGATATATGGCCTCAAACCTGGGTATGTGAATCTCTGAGCTCTAGCTTGCAGCTCCTGACTTGTACACACAAAGTAAAAACGTCCACAAATTAAAACATAATGGCTACAGAAGCTCAACTGTAGAAACTTGCACATTTAGCACAAGCAAAGGCAATTTGTACTAGTAAAGGGTAACAAACTACAGACTCTCCATTGAATATACTGCAAATGAAAGCACAGATCATGGCCAATGTTCTCTTCTATTGTGCTGTATCTCTCATAAGTGTTTTACAATAAACACTAAATAATAATTGCATAATGCACCTTAAACATGCCTTTGGAATGCTCTGTGGACAACTGCAGAAAGTCACAAGTCCCACAATATACCCAATACATTTGAAATATTAACTTCAGTTAAAATAGAATTATTTTCTATTGTTACCTCTATGAACAATAATTGCCAAAGGATAGAAGAATTCGCTCTTCAGTGTCACTGATTAAGGCTTTCATATAGCTCCTCAATCAATGCGATACAATGCCCAATGATACACTATATTTTTTTCTACAGACATAACCCACATTAAAACCTCTAAATCAGTAGAGAATTTGTTGTTAAACACTAAAATTCTAGGATGCCTCTTTAGTCCTATGAACTGAAGAAAGCAGAGGGATAGAAATACAGTCAAAGGTTAAAACTGTCTTATTTTATACAAATGCAGGGCCAACACAGTAACATGTTTTACATATGAGACTGTGTACAACACATAACCATACCCACTAGACAGGGAAAACTGAATTTTCACATTTGAGACAAAAATCAAACTTGTCTTGCACCATCTAAGCTAAGAGCAGTTTTATTGAAGAGGTTAAATGCTCTTGTTCCAGGTACAAGGTATTATCTTTAATAGACAGGCTATTAAAGAGGTTTCATTGCAGAAAAAAGTAGTAAGAAATTACACAAAGTGACTGTGAGTGCATTTAAGAATGATACTCAACCTGATTATTTGCTTTATTCTTTAAGTAAACAAATCATTACACCTGAAGCCTAATAAAGCCTCCTGCACAATCCCATGCCTGGGAATTGCACAGCAGCAGCTCAGTAACCCTCTGAGCTACAGAAACCCTCTGGCCTGCCAAGGGAAAGCCCAGCACAGCAGCTCTCCTTTCAGCTCACTGCGCCTTTGCCAGACTTTAAACATCCAAGCCAGTCATCTGTCTAGATGGAGGAGAACAGCAGACAAATAGGGAAGAGAACTAAACCATGCTTGGCAGGATAAAACTTTTCAGTGGGAAGGGAAAGGAGAGAACTTGGGAGGTGCTATGTAAGGTGCCAGCAGAACTAGTATTTGGAGAAACATCCCATACATTATATAGTACCACATGGCCCTAGATTATGTAATTTCATAATCTTTGTCACGCTCTCTGGTGCTCAGGACAGAAAAGTGCAGCTTGGTTTTGGAGGAAAAGGCTCCCTTGTTATCGTCGAAGGTCATGAGCCCATTTGAAATGGCTGGGAGTGGGCAGAGGAAGACAAGCAAAAAGAAGCAAGTCTCATGGTAAGACACCTGCATATTGCAGAATGAATGGGATTTCATCCCCACCTCTAATGTACTTTCTCATCACTGGAAAATCTTTTGACTCAAACACGTCCCCCAGTTTCACAGCTTCTGACTGGGTACAATGTTGGTGAATACTGACCAGCTGCACTGGAAGCTGTTCCCTGATCATGGAGTGTATGGGCCACAGGGGGGTTGAAAACAGGTAACTTGAGTCTTCACTGTCATAATTGAGGCCATCACAATTAGTCATAAACTATCATTCATTTCCTTTGCCACAGTTTATTACCTGTAAAATGGGGGTGCTAAAGACATCTCTCAGACTGTTTTGAAATAAAATGATAATACAAGAATGTGCAAGAAAGTCTCTGAAGGAATTAATCAACTTTCCAGTGGTTGAGTGTGAACGTTGTACATACATCAACTGAAAAATCAGGAAAAAAACCCCAAGCTGCTGTCCATTTTAATGTACAAGGAGTTCATTCACAAATTTCACTCTTGAAATGACAACCTTTCCAGCAAATCTGACAATGTGCTTTCACCATTTTGCATAAAACATTTACAGAAGGGATAGCACTCATCAGCTGACATATAAACCTACAATGAGCTGGAAAACAGCAATCAAACTTTCAGGTTTTTTGATGGGGACATGCATAAACTGAAATTCCCTTGTTTTCTGAGCATTACAAAAGAGGCTGCAGAATATTTTGCATCACAGATCTCCTCAACATCACAACTTTTCATAACAGAATCTTTTTTGCTATTGCGCTCACTCTGCTCCACGCAGAGCAAGAAATACTGATGAATTCTTGCTGTTAGAGAGAAGAAATTAACCATGAAGTAACACTAAAGCCTCCAAAAATAACTTGCTCCATTTGAACTCTGACTATAAGTACTTCAGAAAACACCCACACTCCTGCAGAACCATGAGTTTATCACTGGAAGCCCCAGCTTCCTTAGTTCGGTCTTTGTAAACGGGTATTGTCAGCATCTGCAAGAACAGTTTCCACTACTGCTGAAAAGAAGAGGAAGAAGCACAATGTGGAACAGAAAAAGTATGTGCACAGCTTATTATGTTAAAAACCAGCTGTGAATGCATGCATTCATGTGCGAGGATTACTGCAGCAAAGCCTACAACCACTGATAAAATTAAACTGATTTTTTTTCGGCCTCCACAGTCCTCATGTAATATAAGATTTTTACTCTCCTTTTCTGACATGCCCTAAAGCTTCCTGCATTCCAATCCCATGTTCTTCGGCAGTGCTTAGAATGAACCCAAAGCCTCTTGTTCCAGTCAGCTGCACTTCATCAGATCTGCTGGGAAGCACCAATACTCACACAGACCTACTGGGGGGACACTGAGCTGTTTGCAGCATTTACAAGATCACAAATGTACTTCATTGTACATATTTCACTTATTTCACTCTTTATGTTTTACTTCAGAAATTGAGAGGTGGGGTAGATGACATTGCAGAAGCTGGTTGATTTGGTAACCACAGTACTTTTTCACAATATTTTTATACATAATATTTTTCCTTTTATACAAGGAAAGCCGAAGCCAAAGAATATAATATTTAAAAAATTTCCAAACCCAGTTCTTGTTCCTTATTGATCTCTAGGAAACAATATCAGATTTTTACTAGTTTGTATCATCTGCCAAAAACAACACTAATCTATCCAAGCACACCAACACTCAATATCCTTTTATAGGTGTCAGTGAACACAGCAGGAAGCTGAGATCACATCAATTTCTCAAACTTGGTTTCTCAGCTTTAAAACCAACACATGACCCCAGATAAGACTTTTGTCATTTTTACAGTCTGAATGAAGCACAAAGCTCAAAGGCAGTACTTGGATTGGCTATTCCTTCTCTCAGACTTCTCAAATAATACATTTTCTGCTTATATTTCTTTTTAATGCAGATACTTGCAAATCATTTAGATTACCATGGCAGCAAGAAAGATAAATATAAATATCCATGGCATCAAATATTGTAAGGAAAATTCTTCAGAACAAGACCCCTAAGTTCTAAATTATATACCATGATCTAGTAAAATGTATGGAGCTGTCATAATTTACATCCACGGAGAATCTTGTTCATTTCATAATTCTACTACAATATTTTGTCCCTTGGTCATGATACAAACATCAAATTTAGGATGCTTTCATTTTGCAGGTCCTCTAGTGAGCACTATACAATGGAAGGCACTGAACCATACAAAAAACAAAGCATCCAGATGAAATAGTGTCACTAATTTCAAAACATGCAGCTGATTTTTATCACATTTCAATAACGTTTCTAATCTCCCATCATAAAATATAAACCAATTCTCTGAAAGGCTAAATAACCAACTTCAGCTGCTATGATCTGCACAAAGACTCTGCTTTAGTAAATTATATTTGCTTCCATAACTTTTAATACATTCATTTCTGCTGTACTAGATAATCATTTATCCAAGTTTTAATTTCCAAGCTCTGTGCTGTTGATATTTTACAGCATTTTTAAAAAATTAAAATCAGAAACAAAAATACGACAACAAAGAGGATGGTGAAGATGACATAAGAAGATATTTTCTTTTTTTTTTTTAACCTTCATTAAGTGTGTTTTATATTGTGTGTACTGAACTCCTGCAACAACAGTAGTTCATATTAATTACTTATCTTATTATTCTCTTAATAAGAATGTTCATAACTGGCTGCTGGTTCATCTTCTGACATGATCAAGAACTCAAAGTTTAAGAAGTACACACTACACACCCACAGGAGATGCTACATAAAGGAACATTTTTCATTTACTGCTGTTTAAGGACATTGCTCCTGATCTTTAAAAACCAAAGAGGTTTGCTCTGCAGACACACATGAAAGTGTCCCAGTGCTGATGGGGATGGCTGAAAGCTGCCCACCAACCGCTGCTCCAGAGCAGAGGCGAGCGGTGAGAGCCAACAGTCACTCACAGACAGGTTTCCCCCAAAACTGTGGTGATACAGCTGGAGAAAAGAGTTCACACTTTGTTATAATTTCATTGTTTTCTGTTAAAACAATGCCACAGGTTCTTAATCAATGCCTCGTTAAGGCTTAAGGGCACCAGATGGGCAATGCCATACAACACAACTTCTGCCATCAGCTCTTCCCTGCTTTACCTTACTGCAGATCCTCAGTGGACTTGATCAAGAGATAAGAAAAGAAGGGAGAGCTATTAATTCCTGAATAAATGTCATTCAATTAATGGGGAAAAAAGAAAATAAAGAGCAATATATTCTCAACATCTTCTTCCAACCATGAAGAAGGATCTCTGCCAATCCTTTAACTGACAGTATGTTCAAGTGTATTTTCCTGAGACATATCATAGCAAGACTTCCTTGGATTCTGTATTCCAGTGAACTAATACACTGTATTTCAGTAAACTAATATACTGTACAGGAAAGGATAAGAAAGGGAAATTAACATGGAGAGCTTTCCACACCAAGTGAGTACCCAGGGGGTTTGCAGGCAGCCATCTCTTTCAGCAGGTTCTTCCTTCAGCCCTGCAGAGAAGAATCTGGGGTGTGGACAAACACCCACCTTGTGAAGACTGTATTGCTGGAAAAGGTTTATCCCCAGATGTTCATCACCATCAGAGCTTTCTGCCCCTTCAGAGCAGCTCCCAGCTGTCCTCTCTAACCAGTACCAAAATCACTTCAGCCAAAACAAAGCAGATTAGCACAGACCTGCCTCTTAATACTGTTAGAAAAACACCAATGGAAGCTGGCAATACATCCCCTGCCCTTCCCCCTCCAATCCACTCATCCTCTCCCTCATGCAAGCAACAGCACTTAACTGACCCCTTCAGGCATCACAGGATGCTAAATAGACAAATAATGATTTTTTTATTGAACAGGAGAAAAAACAGGAGAAGGGGGAAAGTAGGAAAGCCTTCTTCAGTTGCCAGCTTTGTGTCTCCAGAATTAAAGTGACCAGCAAGCCGTGGCTTTATCTTCAGTACACAAATAGGAAGGTTAATTTATTTCACTTAATGAGAACTATAATGTTTCGTCTTTAGCAGATAAAACACAGAATGGGCCAGCAAAGTGTAAACTAAGTATACTGCAAGACAGGTCTAAACTATCCTAGGTCTTCCTCTCCTTTAGGATCAAGATCTTCTATCTTTCTCATGACAAGAAAATATTTTACTCTTCACCACTTAGAAAGACTATTCAGATTGGTTTACTTTACATTTTTCAAACCTGAAACACCAGAGTGAATAATTACAAGTGTTCACCCTCTCTATTACTTTAGGGCCCTCTAGGGCAAGCTGTTTAATTCTTGCCTTTAAGGCTAAACACTATTTTTCCTTCTTCAGAAGCACTTCAGAGAATGGCATAGATTTGATTGAGAAAGATTTGAAATACAGAATAAAAAGAATCCTCCATTACGGGCAGATGCTAGGAATCTCTTCCCTCCACCTCTCTTTTCTGTCTTTGAGGAAGACAAATCACTAAAGGTTTATACATATAAAAACTAACAGCAGCATCAATTTCGAAGCAATGTGTATTTTAGCAGACAGCACATCAGTCAGTTTGGTTTATAGAACCTGAGAAATTATGTTTTAACTTTTACTGTTGCTTCTGTCAGAGTAGAAACGATGTAGTTTCTCTGCTTTGGAGTACAACAGATAATGCTGCCATATTCAAAATTATACCATGGCTTATGCATATAATAACTACAGCATTTTTTCCTGCTTTTAATTTTATGTCCATGTTAAAGTGTTTGCTTGGTTAGAAGAAAAAAAAAAAAATAAAGGAGAGATTAAAAAGTGCATGTGTGTTCTCCATGTAAGTGCATTTCTTTGATGTGCAGTGTCTAATTTGGGGGGGGCAGGGAACCAAAGGAAGAACTGTTGTGTACTTTAGGGAAGGTAACTCAAAAGCCTTATAATATTAACCTGAAAGCTAATTACATCTTAGCTATGGCAAGTGCATTTCTGCAACACAATGGTAACAGACTCAGACTAAACTTTCTGAACTCTCCAGTTTTTCCTGCCTACTGCATAGATAACCCTCACCAGGTGGTGTTGCTCCTTTTTCACATGACTAACATGGTTTAATGCATTCTGGGTGAATCTTGCAGTTACAAATTTAACCCATTCACTAAACTGCCCTGCACAGAACATTCCAATATGAGCTTTTCCTGCAGAAGATAAGGCCTGAGCAGTCATGTTTGCAACCCATGGCAAAAACATAATACTGATATGCACCAAGAAGAGATGTCTAATCCCCTCCACACCGAAACAGCAGGTGGAGGTGAACCCTCCATACAGCCCACCCCTGTCACCCCTCACACAGCTGAGGCACAACTGAGATGATTAAAAGTAGTAAATAAAGCATTGTGTGAGGTTTGCTGTGCAATGGGGGCTACTCACAGTGCAAGACAGTCCCTTCCCTCCCTCCATACTGGAGTCCAAGCTCTTCTCCTTCCATCCCAAACATTAATCTTTCCTCCTGAGACATACCCACAACAGCATAACTCTATATCCTAATTCCTAGTATTCAATTCCAGCTCATTCTACTTCCTTGAATGCTGTTTTGAGTGCCAAAATATTACTATTAAGCCAGAAATGCATTATTCAGTCAGTCAAACAATACCTCAAAAGAGCAAGTACAAGTAGCACTGCAGCAGGATCAACAACATCCAGAGGACAAGAGCAGAACAGATCCCTGAGAGTCAGTCTGCTTGAGCTCACTGACAATAACAAAGACTAGATACAGCAGGTATCTCTGGCAGTTGAGGCACTTCACAAATATAGTGCCCTAGAACAACATACTTTTTGGCCCTGATGGAAGTAGCCCCTTTAAACAACCAAAAAAATCACTACCATAGACATTGAAAATTACTGATCTATTCCATGTGTTTGAAAAAGACAACAAATCCTCATCATTTCACAAACTTCCTTATTCTCCTGCCTAGTCTATATAATTGTGAGCTCTTCAGGGCAGAAGCTAGAGGCATTTTAGTACTGCAGTGAAGAGTACTAAACCAAATATGGCTTTAAGTACTACTTTGTTGTCAAAACAATAAAGGTCTACTTCATCCAAATATTGCCTGTTTGGTCAAAAAGCACCATCTAGAATCCTCCCCTTTTCCGTTTATTTGTTGTAAGATTAGTAAACCTTTCATTGGGTTCATCACTAAAACGTATTTTTGACTCAAAAAGGAGCCCTAATAAAACTTCCTTAAGATGCTGCTCTTTCCTCACTGCTCTGACTCTTGGCTGCTGACTCTTCCTTATTTTGCTGACTCCTGGTTTCCTCGTGTGTGTGTGCATGCTTACGTGTGCGTGTGCGCATTTCCTCCTCCACTCCGAGTTCTTCAAAGCAAGCACAGTGCTCCCGACCAACACACACAGGCAGCAAGGGAAACAAGGAAGCCAATCTGATTCAGAGTGCCTGTGAAGAGGTAACACTTCAGTGGTTCAAATCAGTATTGTTACCAACATTTGTGCATTGATCTGTGTCCCTCCAAAGCACAGAACACCACCCCAACCTCAGCTCTCCACCACAAGCTGGTTTAGATCCTGGGGCAAGCAAAGCATTGAAGGCTCATAATTGAGACCCCTGCACAATATTGTCTCTTTACTCCTGAGCCGATATTTTACATTTACCAATGGATAACCCTGCCCAGAACCCTGTGAATGTCAGTTCAAGCTGAGAGGAGATAAGATGAGAGATGATAATGTGGCACTGCATTTTATTACTTCAGCTCTTCCATTCTTCAGCCCTTATTATTTCTGGAATATAAAATTACCTCTCTTCACATCCTCGATGGTCCCGACCTTTTATTTTAACGCCAAAACTCTTTACATTACTGTCCCAAAGAACAGCAACAATAGACACCAGCAGAGAAGAAAGAGCCTGACCTAAGTGGTGCAAAGGAGAAAAAGCGCTGAGAGCGCCTGTATCCTCATGGTGATCTGCTTTTCCTGCTTCTCCAGGATTATGGGCTGTATTTCTTGTCGGTGTGAACCAACATAGGCTACATCTGCTACACAGGTTGACTTCACAAACCTTGTAAACTCACAAATTTCTAGAAGGAAGTTGCATCCTTCAACACCATGCCAGTGCCACCATCGCCACAGACATGCTTAGTAAGCACTGTCCCAAATGTTTCAACTAAATCTGACAAGGTACAAGAAAAAGCTGTAAAAGAGGTCTCTAACTTGACAGAAATAGATTGCAGGGCTGGAAGATGGCCACCTGTCCACAAACTAGTGGAAACCAGAGACAGACATCTTTGCCAGTTTCAGCTGAAGTCTACACCCATCTCTACCTTCTCACCAGTATCCACCAGGACTGTGCCCTCCAGCAAAGGTGGATTAACATCTCTAGGAAGAATTCCATAGGGCATGTTCACAGGGCTTCTGCTGCAATTCAAAAAACTCTGGCAAAGGTAAGTTTCTGGAATCAGCCAATTTTCCCTGTAGCTCAGCAAAAATGAGCTTCATTTTATGGCCCAAGAACCTCTGAAGTAGATGAAATGATATAAAGGCAGAAACAGCTGCAGTGTAGATATAGGAATTACAGAGCTGCTTATGTGACCATGGAGAGCATACAAAGAGGCAATGCAAAGTAGAGCTGGTGGGAAGAAAGAATCCCACCTCAGTGGATCTGTCCCTGTGGAAGCAGCCTTTTGCACTTAGTGGCATTCTACCTGTACTTAGCACAGGGACAAAGCAAGCAGTGCTGGAACCACGATTCAGGGCAGAAAATGTCATTTTCTGAAACTGCTTTGTCACAAAACCATTTCCTGTATCCCAAAACCTGTCCAAAGTATCTAAATCAGCAGTTATTCTCCTGATTGAACAGCTTGAACAAGAAGGGGTATTTTTCACAGGAGTTTTAGGTATCGATGTGTGCTAACCACTGGCAGTAAGAAAAATCATAAAAACCTTGAAGGGTGATACAGATTTTCCAGGCGTGACATATCCACTTGTCTCTAACAGGCAACAACGGCTACAGCGGTGAATGCTGAGAAGCCTCTGCTGTTGTAAATGTTGTGTTATTTTAATAGAACCTCGCTTTTATTTTCACAAAGAATCCAGCCCCTGTCCTGCACTGGTAATTTTACGCTTTCTAGAATGCAGTGCTATAAGAAACACTCAGCTTTGTGGTGAGTTCCAGAGAACTGGTGATGACATGATATTATCAGCACCAGTTTTAATATCCATTGAGCTGGAATACTGAACAGACATGAGGACCTTCCTCACAGGCATACAGAAATAAAAGTCCTCTATTTGTTCCTGTAACAAGATCAATATATGCATTAAAGGAGATTCAAAGCAAAAGCAAACTGTATTTCAGAAAAGTCTATGCAAATGGGAAATCAGGTGCATTGTTTTAAGTATTAGGCAGCTTTTTCTGTGATATGACAGAGGATGCTGGTGTGTCTGAGCTCCTCTGACTCACATCTTTTGTAATATATTCCACACAGGCAAGTCAGTGTCTTCCAGACCCACTGTCTTTGACATGAACTCACAGGAATCTGATGACCCAGAGAAATCTGTGGCTGGTTTTGGTGGTAAACTCCCTCTCAGAACATCCACATGCAACACTCCATGCACATGCTCCTCCATCCTGTGCACAGCCCCTGCCCCAAGGAGATTCACTCTAAAAGCTGCATGGCAGAGCACTCATGGAGCGTGAGGGCAGACAGGAAATGTGATTCTACCACCATTCAGCACTGCACCAAGTGTAATCACTCACTTCAGCAGCTTATAGATTCACCCTAGATAAATTTATAATATATGAGGGCTTGCTTTTTTTTTTTCCTTTTTAAGGCTAAAAAATGAGGTTATTATGGACAGCTCAGGTATCTTGTAGATGCTTCTGTGGGGTTTGCAGTACCAATTAACCTTCCCAAGTAATGAAGTATAATTCCCCTGAGAAAGCCTGCTTCATCTGTGATATACTCCCCACAGAAATGTGGAAATCTTGCAGCCAATGCTCAGATTCATGAGATTTTGGTGGTTTTTTTCAGTATTCTTTGACAAGTGACAGGAATAAAAATTTTACATGGGAGCCCTTCTACTGTTTTGCTCTCTGGGACAACCACTATATAATCATTGAAAAGTGTTTTAACAGTAAGAAAGGTAACAGTATTTTATAATCAGTGCCCATATAAAACTATGTGTATTAAAAAGTTCAGCCAATCTCTGCAGAAAACAAAGAAAATAAATTACTGTTATGAATTAGTTTAGGGCTGCTCATATAAGATGGCTCAGTTTCTCTCATATAATAGGTAGAGAAATTAAAAATTTACTCTGGCTTTTATTCACAGCCACTGTAATAAAACACCCTAACAATTTGGCAGCAACATATAAATGGTTTCCCATTAACATGAATAGTGTCAGTGTATGGACCTCTTTCTATTTTTACTTGAGCTCAAGTAAATCAGAAGTTAACCACTTTAATGTGAATTACAGTGATACAAGTTCAGGAAGGAATAAATCAGACCTGGACACTGATTCTGCATGGCCTTTGCTGATGAAACCAGCCCTGTCATTGTTTATGCCCTCACTGAATGCTCTCACAATCATTTGGGTACAACAAACAGCTCTTGCAGATGGCTGACTGCTAAAGAGGAGGGGAAAAAAAGAGGTGTGTAATGGCCACACTAAAAGGCTTTGATAACAACACATCAACTTCATAAACTTGTGTCCTGCAGTAACACAAGTGAACATTCAGCCAACCACAAGAAACAAAGGAGAATGTAGATGACTTCATCAGCCATTAAGTCTGCTGTGCCCTGATCTAACAGCATGATTCAAAATTAAAATCAAGGAAATTTGTCAACAACCATTTCCTCATCTCGGAAGAATCCTCAATTGTTGTGGCTTTTCCTCTGCACCCATTTGGGAACGTCCCACAGGCAGCGAATGGGGAGGACTGGGAGCAGACTGGTGCTGTATTTTACCAATTCCAAATCAATAAAGCCAGTCACTGAGACAGAGGCTGAGCCTGAGTTGGGTTTAATTTACTCTGGGGACTGGAACAGATATACACCAGCACACTGCAGCAGTTCCTCTCCTGCTCCTGCACCAGGAGCTTCCAGGCTTGTTCAGACAGCAGAGCAGCCTCTGCGAGTCTAAGCCACAGTGGGAACCGAAATCCAGAGTGACTTTCTGGGCCTGTGGAAAGAAGTTCTTCAGCAATGGGAGAACCAAGAACAGATTAGATGAATATTCATTATTCAGTGTAGGATTAAGAAGTAAATGATGGTTTGAGGATGTAAATTATGAGGGAGAATGACACAATCCCATACCATTTAAAGAGTGCCTTTTCAAACTGCCCCCGTACTTTCACACCCACACTTTTTCCCTTCCCTTAAATGTTAAAGAGCTGGGGAAGAGGCCTCATGCACAGAAACTGCATATGGATACTTACCCATTTTTTCATATTTTGGTGAAAAAAATCTGAGCTCTGGAATTTGCAGGAAAAAAATGGCTTTCAAGGCATATTTTACTCCTCTAGCCAATAAGTATTTCCAACTCATACATGTGGCAACACATTATTTTTCTGATCTGGAACCTTCTCATATAAATACCAAGCCGGTTTTCAATACCAGAAGAGTATTTCATACACACCTTAACTGACTTCACATTTTGCTTTATCAATGAATTCAATCATATTTCAGCAATTAATCTGTTGAAGTGTTATTTTTAAAAACTTCTGACTTTAATCTGCTGAACTGCAACATAAGCTAAGATCTTTATTCTAGTTTCATCCTTTAGAAATCTACTTTTTGGCAGGTGTTCAAAGCAGCAAGTGTTTCTATAAACTGCAAGTGCAAATATGTCTCACAGAATGCATTGAAAACAGAGGATTGAGGAGACAGTTAAGAAAACACAACTGAACAAAGGGGTGACCTGGATTACAGAGGAAATTTGGTTTATACACCAGTATTTTATATATGCCAGTATTTGTTTCTGGCAAAAACTCTATTCTTTCAGAGCACTCTGCTGAGTAGTGTAACAGGGAATTCTCTTTGTACTCTAAATTTTCCGGCTTTTAAGGGTCTCAGTCTCAGAAAACTTAAGGATCNAGAAGAAAGAAACCAAATTAAAGCATGGGAAGTAACTCCAAGCACTCCACCCATAGCTGGTAATTCCCACTCCAAAGACATGGCTAAAGCAAAAGGAAGAAGGAATTGAGTCAAGTTCCCTAAACTCACAGCCCAAGTCAACAGGCCAGGAACAGAACCCTAATGCTCTGTCCTCACCTGAGCACCAAGCTACAGCTCTTAGAAATGGAAAAAAAATCTTCACAAAAAGCCTATTCCTATAAAGGGAGCATAGGAGAGAACAGTCTCATTGAGGTAAATACTTGTTTGTGGAGATTACTGCTTGTCTCCCCAATACCCCAGAGACAACTTGTCTGCACCCATAATTAGGGCAAGCCCCTCTGTAACTGCATGAGGTCATGTTTTTCTTTCAAGCAGCAGTAAATTACCACGCTTGTTATCACTCCTCTCTCTACACAGATTCTCTAAAAAATTAGATTATCTCTAGGGCATCCTTTTCTATTTTGTCATTTGCAGTATCACTCTCAATATAGTAGGAAAAAAGGCCAAAAAAAAAATAAAAAAATCAGCATTTAGGGTTTAAAAACAAAGATATTAATGCATTAAGGGAGGAAAAAGAGTGAAATAAGCAGATCATCCTGGAACTGCCAATTTTCTGTATCCTCTGAGGATTAGATCCAAGCTTATAATTTCTGTGAGCAATTATCTAAATAGAAATGCTCTAATTGCACTAGGATTGTGTTTTCTCTGGAGTGTTATTTCTTTCAAGTATCCTGCTGTTTATTTATATTCAGCTAAATAAAAGGTGTGCTGAGTTACCCAGTGATTTACACTGCAGTAGGGATGTCACCAGTGGTACACAGGAGACTGCTGGGGTAGCACAGAAAGCCCTCTAGGCTGTTCTAACTTACTAGAACTAAGCCCATTCCAGTCTCTGTCTCCTAAACTCATGGTTTAATAAAGAAAACAAAGCAATACTTCCTGGATGGTTGCCAATGAGCTGCTTTGTTGCCTCTGGAATCACTGCCAGCTCAGGGAAAAGTAGGGAGAAAAAGAATGAAGCACAAGTACCCAAGGAAAACAGCTTAGCCAGCTTGGTGTCCCACGAGTCTGGAAGTGCATTAGAGGAGAGCCTGGCACAGAGGCACAACATGGCCACACACAGTGCGCCCTCAGCAGTGACAGCAGCTCACACTGGTCCCTTCCACGAGCCCCCACGGCTGCTCTAATCAATATCAGATCACTGACAGAGGCAACAGCACCAAGACAAACAGCCAGGACAAGAGACTCTTCAGAGTTTCATTCCTAAAAAGGGGAGGTTGCACAGGTCGGCCTCTGCCGTCACGCACCATGAGCTCCATTGCTCAGGAAAAGTTCTGTCTGTCTTAAAGGTTAATAAAGCTGTAAAATGTGCACACACTGGAGGGGAATGCAAAAACTCTCCTTCACAGGGAATTGTGATTGTTTAAAATGGGGTCCTACTCCTCCTTCTCCAGAATCACAGCAAAACGTCAGAAAAAAAAGCAGCGAGGGGAACCTCACAGCTCACTGCTCTCAGCTTGGAAACCAAAATGGATCACATTACCCTACAAATCTTTAGTGACAACATCAGGAGTGGGATGTAATCCTTACAGGGTCAGGAAACAGAGGAATTTTGCTATTGCACATATTCATATCAAACACTACTTACCACCCTAATTTGTGTTTATTTATATTTATACACAGTAATGGAGAAACAAACAAGCAAACAACAAAAAAACAGCAAGGCCAAAACTAAGTGAGTTTAGAAAATTCAGGAGATTGCATGAAAATTATAGTTTCAGGGGCACTAAACATCAAGTAAGGAATAATTCCCTAGAAATGTCACCGATTTTTTCAAAATTCCAATCAAGAATAACTGCCTTATGTTAACAGGAAAGAAACAACAAATAGCACATTCCTCCTTTTCTCAATTGCCATCATTAATGGACAACTCAACAGGAGGAAAAAGTGAAGAGGATTTCTATCTATTTTAATTCTATTTCCATGTAAATAAATTCATTTTAACCATCTGCAAACAGGGCAACAACTTTTACAACCATGGCTCTGTTCTCATTTCAAACAAAAAAAAACATGACAAATGGGAGTTTGTAGAGAAGCCTGATTTTTGTACCAAGTTTTACCATGCAAAACACGCACAGAGCACTTTTTGATGAGCCACAGGCATCTGTGAAACAGGTCCCAAGAATAAAACACAAAAATATGTTAACTAGCAACTAAACCCATAACAGCAAATACATTCCAATCCCTGTCAGGGACTGAAAAACATACATTTCAGAAATACACCTACTTAAATCTAATTTTCTATGCTGCCATGAACATTACCATCAGCGATACAATATCTCCTTGCCTGTCCTCTAACAATGAGGAAGATGACTGTGAGTAAAAGAAACATGATAATTTCTTGTCCAAAGCTGTCACTCAAATATATGGAAAAACTCAGTTTTCCAACAGCTGAATTAAAGGAGAGATATACCTGATTATTGCTTTTCTCTGTTTCTCCAACTGAAGTAAGAACCTTCAGAGCTGGGACATCCAACACTGGAACTGACAAGTCCTACTCACACACGTGCAGAACATGAATTCATGTCAAAAAAGGGTCTGCTGAACAGACCAGATTCAGACTTACTCTTGAGGAAAAAAATTCTATTTTAACCAGATTTTTAAACCAAAATTCTAGTTTAACCAACTTCTAGTCTAGTGGGTTTCTACCCTTTAAGTCCATAGTTCACTTCAGCCACTTAAGAATAATTCTTGCTTCACAATATGACAATATTCTCACACACAGAATTTTGTAAGTCCATTTTAATGACTAAGCCTTTGACACAAGAGGGATCCATAAGTCTTTGCTTCCTTCTTGTTCAAGTTTACTCCCGCAGAAACATGAGCTCAAGCACACAAAATCTCCATGTGGAAGCAGAAATCCACAATATGAATTAAGGGGCTTTTTTCCCTCCCAAAAGGAAGAAAAAACCAGGAAACAAAGGAACATGATAAAGGGTCCTGGAGAGCAGAGCACTCAAGAATCCCAGACCAGTCTTCAGCTCTTCCAAGCCTCATTCCAGCTGAAAGGGCAAGAATGTGCAATGAAGAGCTTGGTGTTTAAACCATCACCCACAGATTTGGGGCATTTTGCAAGTCCTGTCTCCTCATCTTTCTTCTTCTTCTGCCTCTAGAGGAGCCAAAATGGTATTCAGAGTCAGAGTTTTCTTGGCATTTTAATGACCTTGGGATTCCCAGTCCTCTATATGGACCCCCAGATGAAACCCAGGTCCTCTATATGTGCTCAAAGGTTTATGCACCTTCTCTTCAGAAGATGTTTTGCTATTTTTATACAAATACGATATTCAGTGGCAGGAAGAAAGCATTTCTGAAACAAACTCATACTCTGCTTTGTCTTCTGCAAAATAAAATTTTTACCACCTAGTTTGCAAAATGTGATTACACAATTGCTCTTGCCAAATTTCAGCAACCATTCAAATATCCAGGAAAAAGGTCTATTCAGGAATACCAGATTTAGAATTCAAAACTTGGAGGATGCACAGGTATTAGCTGGTAACAAACCATAAAATTCTATCAATGTTTTTCTTCATTTATTCTTTATAGAATAGCATTGAATAAAAATTAGAAGTTTTCCATTTAAGACGGGAAATAATTTCTGAGATTCCTCATTTTAAGACAAAATAAGAAGAATAGTTTTCTCTGCAATTAAATTGGTATTAATTTTTACTAAACCATTGAATGAAGAGCAGTGTCTTGAAGGCTCTCAGTATCCAAGATACTTAATGAACAACCTCTGGATTCTGAAGGTACAGTTTGTATCTCAAGCTTGAATACTACTTTATCTCCACTTCATTATCTCCATCTCAGTGGAAGACAGTTCCATACCATTTTCCATGTCGTTACTGGGAGCAGCAGCATTGTATTTCTATTTATCATGAGTGCAGTACTCTCTCATCACACATCCTCTTCTGGCTGCTTCAATGCTGCCTTCTTAAATATATTATTTGAACTGTGCTCCCAATTTCCTGTGAGTAAGACTCTCTTATATGAAGATGTTCCCTACGATAGCCTTCTCTTTCTCATACATATTCAAATATCAAATGAAATCTGTATTTCTCCTGCATCTTAGTAATTTTTTGCATATTAATAAAAAAAATCAATATGTTTAAGGCAAAAACTGAAGCAGCGTCCCAGCCACAATTCCACAATTCTCACACATACCAGACAAAGAGGATCAGCTGCCTTCCTGGGGGAATTTCACCTTAAGTTTTATCTGATAATTCTGGTTGATACAATCCAACAGACAGGCACTGGTCCCTTTTCCCAGGGAACAAACCAAATCTGCTCCATTAATGTCCAAGAAACAAACAGGCTTGAATGGTTGTATCACCATAAGAAATCATTCAGCATCGACACTCCTAAATACTCTCTCTGCTTATGGAGAATATTTTCAATCCCATTCAGTGCACTGGTGACCTTAAAGAATCAAAGATCCAGGGGTGTAAACTGTTTTCACACACCTTTTTCATTACTTCTCAGCAACTTTCATCCACAGCAGGCAGAGCACAGGTGTGCAAAAGCAACCAGTGGTCACATTCTATGCTCCAGAGCAATAGTAGCTTTTCATTTAATTAAGAGAAAATATTTAAAGTCATCACTGCTCTTCTCTAATGTAAATGGAGGGAATTACCACAGTGTCTGTGAACAGCAAGTTTTCCATACTACTTTCCTCCTGTCTTAAATCAGTCTTTAAGTGAAGATGTTTAATTGCTATATGGATATAGATACACTAAGGTGGCACTTCAGGCTCCAGAAACATGGAAAGCATAAACTTTGAAAACTTTACCAGTTTGAAACTGTTTAAAAGTTTATGAAAACAAATGACAAAAATGATACTGAAATTAAACACACAGAAATAATTGCAAGGCTACACTAAATGTATGTGCTGTGTACTACAAAGCCAAGGGGACAGGATCAAATGGGTTTGCATTAAACCAGAGGGTGGGGGTGGAAAAAATACTTCAGGAAAACAGAACAATGGCATAATTTTGCATATTTGTTCTTGGGTCAGGTCCAGCTGATTGCATTGGAAAGGATTCTTCTCAAAGTGAAAGGTGAATGGAGGAAGGGAGTTCAGGAAAGAGGTGGGTGTTTGTCTTTAAAATAAATTATTTGGAGAATGCAGTGAGCAGTGAATGTATTACACTGCAGTAAACACTCCAAATAGCTCAAAAATATTATAGCAGTGGCTTCATTGCTTTGATTGCTATTAGGTAGAAGGAAAACAAATATTTCTTTGTGGAAAAGGAACTTGGAGTTCTGCCAGGAATGGTCATGTCTAACACATTATTTATGACAACATAAAGTGCAAGAATATTAGTCACTTAATGAAAAGCTGGAGGATGTCTGTTACAAGACATGAAATGATCATAACTTGTTAAAGGTAAAGAAGGTTAAAAATGGGAATCTCTTCACTCAGGAAGCTGCTGTGAGTCTCCACCTCATGTCTACAGAAACGTCGTTTCAAGCTTCTGCTAAAGCAGCTGTCCCAGGCATCACTGCTGACCTTTGTAAGTTCAAGACACAACACCAACTTCTCCAAATCTCTCACACACCCCCACTGGTATCTCTGACATCACAAATTACCCATCTCTCCTAAAACTTCAGTTTGGTACAGTTTATACTGTGGGCTTCCTCCTTGCCCTTCTTTCTAGAGCTCCATTCAGTGGTCTCTTCTTCCTCCTCCTCCCTCCACACCCTGTGGACATTTTCCAAGGGGCTCTTTTCACTCCATCCCTTTCTCACATTGTCTATTTTTACACTTCTGTTGACCTTATTCACTCATGGTCTCTCCTCTAGCAAGGATGACAGCCCTCAAATATTCCTCTTTTGCACATCTGTACCCCGCTACCTTTCTCTTGGCTCACAGATACTGCAATACTAAATATAACAATAGAATTACACATTTATCCCACCTAACCTCATTCCAACCATCACCTTCCTCTCCAAAAAGAATGTTTTACCCAACTACAGATGAAGGTTTTGAGACAGAGCAGTTATAAGATAGAGGTTTCTCCTTTATTTATACCTCACTTATTTCCACTTTATATTGTTTATTCTGCATATTAAAGAAGGAGAAAAAAAGAGCTGTCTGAGAAGGAGGTATTTTCTTTGGATTTATATTCAAAAAAAGAGATGAAACAGGACAAGAAGAAACAAAAGCTTTTTGTTGTTGTTCAGAAGATAACTGAAATTTTGTAAAATGCAGAGCTCTTTGTACCTGGAATCCAATTACATAAAGTGTTCTGTACCTCGGCCACTGAATGCTGTGGGTTACAGGGTTTGTTGCTCGGGGGTTTTAAATTGTGCTTTTATATTATTTTGGCTCTTTTAAAGCAGCTCCCCATTTTCCTAAAGAATTGCTGTTTCCAGCCATCAGACTTTGCTACCTCTGTTACAACAACGTGACGGTGCCTGGCTAAGTACTTGCTCAATCTATTTATTCAGCTTCCAACACAGCTCAGCACCATGTATCATACACATCATGCAAAAATTTCGCTCAAGCATAATCATGGTTCTTAAAACTCAAACTTTGCCACACAATGACAAGGTCTCCACATTACCAGAATTACTTTCCCTCCTCCTCCGCCCCCATCCAACTTCTCATCAGTCTCTAGCATGACTCAACCCCGTTGAAAAGCTGTAGGTTTACAAGTCATTACATTTCTTTCAAGTGAGATACATCATATGGAGGAAATAAATAAAATGTTTTCAGTGCCTGGTCCCCAGTGGATAATACAGTCTATCTGGTTTCAGAAGCTGCCTCTAACTGGAAATTCTTCTACATTAGATGTGGCTTAAGCAGAGTGAAATCCCCATTTTGAAGGCCACTCTCTGATGGCAGCAGAACCTCACCCAGTAGCACATCAACATTTCCTTCTTGCTCTTCAAGCTGACAAACGTATTTTGGAACTGTTCCTGTTCCAATTCCCGCCTTATCTCCGAAGACTGCGGGCAGGGTAAAAACTGCCTTCAGACAAATGCATTTTCCAAAGGCCCTGTGTTGAGAGCCATCTTTTACTTGCCAAAACCCCAGACTTCAGCCACACTCAGATGTTTTCAACACATTTTTAACCATTTCGCTTCCAGATTCTAGGCAGTTTATTGGCTAGCCAGGAGAAGTTTGCGTATGTGCTCTTCCCTGTCTCCCTCTCGCCGGCCTGTGTTAAAAGTTAAACAAAACAAAAGGGAGGGGGAGAAGAATGTCATGAATCATCCTAAGGAAAATGAAGTTAAATATCATGTTTTCAGTAGTCATGAGGGATTAAAAGAAGAAGTAAACATTTATCTGGATCAACTGATATACTATTATGATTTCAGCTGCTTCTCCCCACAAGAATTTAATGATATTAAAATTTTGAGGATGAATTATGTCAAGTTTTGAGTATTATCTGCTAGCTGCTACTTGCCCTTACTTCTAGTCAAATTACTTGAACTGATCACTGTCAGCACTGTGCAGAATTGAAAGCCCCATTGGAAAAGCATCTCAAACCCTACAAAAATAATTGCAGGAGAATCAAAAGGGGCAGATGTGAAAAAAGAGCAACAAGGGCTAACAGAGAAGAGATGGTTCATTGAATTGAAAGGGGCCAGGTAGTAGCTGAAATTTCAGTATTATAAATAGGACATTATGTAGCTGAACTAAAAATAGGAGGTTTATTTTTACTTGATGTTCGTCGCTGCTGGCTGCTGACCTAGAGAAAGAGGACTCAGAAAGGAGAATTAAACAATTCCCCACAACCATGCAAAAAACAAAACCACTAGCCTGGTGCCAGTGCCTATTTGTAAACTAAGAAGAACACAAATTTTTTAAACCAATTTCAAAAGATGTGCAATTGAAAGAACTCCCTAATACTGCTGTGAAAAGATATAATAGACTAAAACGATTTCTGCAGAAAACCAATGGCAATTACAAATTCCCTGTCTGCATACACACTTGTAGGAGAAAATGGCTGGTGCATGTGCTCTGATTGCTTCACCCACTCTGTACGGGTACAACTGCTCTCTGTGCTGGAAGCACTCTCTGCTCAGCACTAACAACACATCATCATTCCAGTACTCGCCTGCAAGTCAAGACTGAGGGGCCCAGCACAGGTCTGAAGGAAATGTTCTGTCAACTTGCCACCTGCCAACTGTCTCAGGGCAGCATCTTGTGTTCTTCCCTTTCCTAAAGGCCGATTTTACACTTAAACTGAGAAGCCTGATTTAGGTATGGTAAAATGGGAACGCTTCTGGCCAGCTGCTGAAGTCGTTTATCATACTTTGTTTCATTTTAAAAAGAATAAAAAAATAGCACAAGCCTAAACCACCAAATCTGGATTTAAGTTTCAAGCCCACGCACCTAATCTTTGGGACAAAAGAGACTTGAAACCACGGTTTTGGTTCTGCTTACAAAGATAAGAGGAAGTTGTTAAACAAAACCAGATCTGAATCTGAACTTAAGTTCACAGCTGTTTAAGACAATGGCTTTTGGAGGGGCCCATCACTAGCTCAAATATAAAGGACTCAATAGACTTGAGGGTTCCCTGGGCTGATTTTAGCTTTATCTTCTAAATACTTTGCAATATACCACAGACCCCAAGGGACTGTGCTCAAGTATTTATCCATCACCACTTTTGTAGAAAGCTTAAATGAAGATGAAACATGGTGATTTAACTTTGAAGAGTAAACCATAATTACCCAAAAGATCTTATGGCATCAACAAAAATAACTTGCATTACTTATTATTGCTGATCAAATTGAAATAAAGGTATTTATGATAAGAAATTATTGTAATTATTTAAGGAAAAATACTTAGCATCTGTGTAGTCTATCTGCAAACCTACTAGTCAGTAACCCTTTTCCATGGGCTGAAAAATAGCAAAATTCTTATTTGCTGTATTTGTACACTATTCACATCTGTCATTCCATCAGTGATCTGATCTGTTTGGTTCTAAGACTCAGAACATAATGCTGCACTTAGCTGAAATAATTCTAAAATGTAAGTTAGCACAGCGGCAGATGATAATTCAAAATTTCTTGCTGCTGCTAAGCTATTTTAGCTTCTCTCACTGTCAAAGCCAAGTCAAACACACCTAAATTAAAATGCCTATTTGCAATGTCTCAGAGGACAACAGAAAGATAAATGTGTTTTGTTTTCGCTCTTGATTTTTGGTAATATTTTTTAACCTCTCGCACGGTGAATCAAAATCCCCAAATAAAAGTAAACGCCCTCACTAAGGCTGCACTGTTGTATTATTGGCTGGGTTTTGATTTATCAGACAGCTTGAGAACAAGGACCATAACCCTTCCATACTGGAAATGTTGGTTAAATGGGTCATCTCCTTTCTTTCACCAACTTTTACACATTTATACATATCTATACATACAGACAGAGGTACACATGCACACACACAACACTACTCCAAATCTAGATTTAGATGCTACTAATAATTTTGACAATCCAGCATTTCTTCCTGTACTTCTTCCTCTTCCCATTCCTTAATAACTCACTTGTATAAAACAGACAAGAGTTGCTGGGCAAGCTCTGGAGCAGCAGAAAATGGAAGGAACACAACCAAGGAATGGACACAGCAGAGGCCCAGGTTCACCTGACCCTGAGCCAGGCATGAGCTACGTCTCTTAAGCACCATTATTGGTGTAAGGGCACAAAGGAACTTCACCATAATACACTAAAACTGGCCTGATGATCTGTAACTACAGCAAGCCACAAATAAAAGTCCTGATGATTAATGTCCCAGGTTCTTCCTCAGATATTCAATCTATTAAAAGACATATTTTCATACAAACCAGGTTACCTTCCTGCTGTTCTGTTCAAAGGGAGAATCCTCACTTTCCTTGCAGGTATCTTCACTTTCTGTTTCTCCCATAATACATTCAGTACACAAACTCTGTATGCAGTCTTTTCTAAAACACTTTAAGACCTAATTAACAACTAGAGAAAAAATTACAGTATCTCCAGGGAGTACTGGCCACTGGAATTGGTTTCCATTCAATGCACCACTCCCTGCAATAATTTGCAATTTCCCAACCAGGAGATTTAGATCAAAATAATTTTTGCCCTCACCTTGAACACAGCCCCAAGCATGGAAACAGAAGCCCATGAACACAAGCCCAGCACAAAAGAAAATCCAAGGGAGAATGTCTAGCTCTTGTTATAACCAGATGATTTAAGAGTCTCCATTTGGAATACCAAGCAGCTCCAGAGGAAAGTGTCAGGTTTCCTTTGCTGCTGCCCTTCTTCAGCCCTCACCATCTATTATTGTTGGCCATCCTGCAAAGAGAACCAAGAGCAGCACAGCTACATCACACTGAGGACAAACTGGCTTTCTGAAAAAACTTTTAGGATTTACATCTTCTCCTCATACATAATATCACAACTCAAATGAGCCTTTTCTATTTTCCTAGTTCAAATAAACTCTCTTATCACAAAAACAAAACAAAAAAAGCATCTTGACACCCATTCTCCACAGTTGTTCCCTCTCTTGCAGTGAACAGCGAACAGGTTTTGGACTGTTTGCTGCCGCTCACCACACACTTGTACTTCCACCTAAATGAAGCCACTGTGGACCAATTATGAAAGATCTGTTATTCCATTTGGAATTACTCATTTGGGGATTTGATTTTTGATTTGTTTTCCTCTGAGGTTTTTTGGAAGTACTAGTGGGATGAAGTTTAAATTAAATTGGGACCATCAGCATCCCAAAGACTACTATTCAGTAGCACACATTTAATATTGATTTAATATGATTATGCGGGCTGTTTGCAACCGCAGCTGTCTAACTAATGCCACTTAGACACAAAATACTTTATATATTCATTACCAGGAATGTTAGAATATGAACCAAACCAAAACACAGCTAAATAATCCACACAAATATGCAGCTCTGAAAGCTACAGGAAAGTTAAGAATTAAAAGCTGCAGTTTTCAATTAACAGAGACAGCTGAGGTAGATTGTTTTGTGCATTGCACGCATGGTCTAAGGTGCTACTAGATAAATAATTACAATATTACAGAATACCCAGAGCAAGTGACAAAGCAACCATTATCCTACACAAAATGAATCACTAATAAACCAAAACTTCATCCATGCCAGTTGTCTTTGAGGATGACCTTTTACTCGTGGCTGCTCCAGAGCCAGGTGCACCAGCCAGTTCCAACATTCTGCTGAACTTTGTAAAACAGGAATGCCTGTATTAGGGCATAACACAGCTGTCTCTAAAATATCTCTTTTAGCTATAACTACCAATCCAGGGGGTGGAAGAGAGCGAGGTGTAGTTTTCCAATCCTACTAAACACCATAGAAAGGATATTTTGGTAATGTCAGTGCTGATCCCTGCTGTGGTTTGTGGCTACATGTGGGGCTCTGTACCACGGCCTTGCTCAGTGCTGGACACAGCAAAGTCCAACCATGTTTGCTAATTTCAACAGTGCTGTTCTGAGCACAACATGGACTTGATTTAAATAAAATTTTAAACAGAAGCTGGATTGTGCAAGTAAATTGGCACCAACGAGCGATCAGCGGCATCCCCAGAGTATGTCATAGTACAGGGGTCAGCTGTGACAACTTTTGGCCCATGGGGGAAGAGTGTGCATGTCGTGACAGCTTTTGGACCATGAGGGAAGAGTGTAGATGTTGTGACAACTTTTGGTCCATGACGGAAGAGCGTGGATGTTGTTTTACCTGAGGCAGACACTGTGGTTAGGCTGCAGAGAATTCAGGTGCAATGGCACCTCAGCAGCACCCAGAACCCGGTTCTTACAAGGGCTGAGGCCATTCCTCAGCTCAGCAGGAGCCCCGGGGAACACACCAAGGCCTCAACAGCGCAAGGCTGGGGCAACAGCAGCACCCAGGGCCCCGCCAAGATGGCGGCGCAGCCTGAGGGAGCCCCGCCCGCGCGCGGGGAGCCCGCCGCCTCCCGTGGGACGGAGCGGCCGCTGGGCGGCGCTGCCGAGTCCCGCAGCGCGGGGTGCGGGAACGGGATGCGGGATGAGGAGAACGGGATATGGCACGGGAGAAAGGGGTACGGGATGAGGAGAGCGGGATACGGCATGGGGGAACGGGATACGGCATGGGGAACGGGATACAGCATGGGGGAACGGGTACGGGATAAGCAGAGAGGGATACGGCATGGGGGAACGGGATGAGGGATAAGGAGAACGGGATACGGCATGGAGGAACGGAGTATGGGGGACGGGATACGGGAAGCGGGATGGTGGCCGCCGAGCCTGGCGACGTTCCCGGCTGCCCGGCGGCGAGCGGAGACGGCGCTGCCGATCGCGGTGATCCCGCAGCGCCAAGTGCTGGCGGCCGGCCCCGGGAGGCAGCCGAGGCGGCTTTGTACAGCTCCGAACCGGCCGCGCCCCGGTCTGGGCACGGTCACGTCCGGTGTCTGTCGGCTGACAGCGAGCAGCTCTGCCAGCGCTCGGGAAAATACCAATACATTGCCAATGTTCTTGCCGGCAGTCTGTAAGGAACGGCTTCCCAGCGGCACCGCCGGACGGAGCCGCGGGCACGGCTGGCATCGTGGCACAGCCGGAGCGCGGGGATGCCAGCGCGGGGAGCGGCCCGGAGCTGGAGGGGAAATCACATTTACTGCAAGTCGAACAGCTCAAGCGTCGCGCTGCTGGCAGCAATGGTCATGAATAGTTTTCAATCCAAGGTTTTTTGTAAAAGTTAGACGCTTACGTCATGCTAACAAAGCACGTCCTTTGCTCTCAGCACCTCAGTGTTGGGGATGACATGGTCATATCAGCGTTCCTGTAACTTGGCCACACATATCCGTGCTCTCCAAGGCATCTGGCGCTTTTGCCGAGCTGAAACAAATCTCCGTGTTCTGGATGGCTGACGTCTGTACTGGGACTGAGGTTTGTCAAGCCATCAGTAACATCCTTCCAGGTAATTACTGTCCCGAAAGATTTTTCTGCTCACTTATATCTTTGAAATGTATCTTGTTTTATCTAAGGATCTACATTAAAATAGCAATAAAAGTCTCATTGGTTAAAGCAATAGCTTCATATGAAAGTTCCCAGCCTTTAAAATGTCACAAAATAGTTCAAAAGAATAATTCAAAATCATGATGGTCCACAAGAACCATTTTCAGGCTAAATATATATTTTGTTCCTGTTGATATATTTTTTGGTACACAGCAATTTAAGTAGGTTTGGGGAACCTGATGTGAATTTACCATTCACTTCCAAGTTTTTCTTAGTAGACCTTCAAGGCAAGGCAGGTTCTGTTGATGAGCAGCACTGAGCCTGTAAAATAAACAATCTAATGGGACCACTAAGATTTGCTGATACTCCATTCTAGTCCATGTTAATAAAACTCAACACATAACAAAAGTTACAGCACTAAAATTGATTATGTTGTCCAGATAGAGAATTTCCTTTGCTTAAGCACTGATGTTAATAATTAATTTTTAACTAAACTATCAGAACCTGGTATCGGTTTTCCAATTGTTCAAATCCTTTTAGGTATTTCACTGAAGTGTATTTTCATTTATATTAGAAAAAAAATGGTATTAGATGTCATGAATCTTTTTAAAGCATGGGCAGTGCTGAATTCAGGAATGCCTGACTGTTGAATACAATTTATACACAAGGTGTGGAGCTTCAGCAAAGTGCATAACACATTGGAAATATTCAGGACTAGTCCTCACCCAAATTGTACAGTCAGCTCAACTAAATCAAGGCTTTGCTTCAAAGTCTAGAAACTACACATCATCTTTATCAGCAACAAAGGACATAATTCCTTGAGGATGTTACCAGCTAAAGTTTACAGGGAAAGACGAGTGGTACATTCATAATATATTAACACTCAGTACTGCAGCTCAACAGCACAGGATTCAAGCCCTGTTGTATAAAGAAATTAACACCAGAGCAAGAACTCACCCTGCTGCTCTTACACTATGCTGCTGCTATTCAGCAGAATATTATCCTTCTACTAAAATATAAATTTAAAAAAAAAATAAGGAAAACACAATACATTTAGTTTTCCAGCAAGAGAAAGTACATTATGAATAGTGTGTTTCTGGTAAAACTGGAGGGCTCTTACTGGACAGTCATAAATTCCTTTGCTCTGTCCTAATCCTGTCCATGTACCCCAGACCTTTGTGGCACTTCAATATGGAAAATCCTCACCATTATGGCCAGAGCTGCCATTTGCCCTTTCTGTTTCCCCCTTCTTCGCTATCCCACATGAAACACCCATGAGCTGCTCATATGCAATTCAACACAAATTACATCAAATTTCTTTTCTCTCTCAAATACACTCTTTCAGAAAGAACAAAGGGCAAAATGCTCCTAGAGACAAACAACACTGCAATAAAGTGTCCACAAAGTCTATAAAGTTTATTTCACCCAAGCTTACTTTAGGAAACAAGAAAAACCCCTGCATTTACTATTCCACCCTGAC
This sequence comes from Bombycilla garrulus, assembly GCA_013400315.1. NCBI lineage: Eukaryota > Metazoa > Chordata > Aves > Passeriformes > Bombycillidae > Bombycilla > Bombycilla garrulus. Next base: position 1,705,371 of record VXBU01012053.1, read on the forward strand.
CTCCTTCTGTGTCAGATAAATCATCAGTATTATTACACCAGTGTTTTTCAGCTTCAAGATCAAATTAGCAACATGAACCCTCTGTCAAACAAAAGGAACAAAACCCACAGGAATCAATGGGCACTCTCATATCACACTACTAGTGGGCAATTAGCAAAAAGAAACAGAAGGAAGAGCATGATCAGATTTTGACTAGGCAAACAAAGCTGATCTGTAAAATAGATTTATAAATAAAAGTAGTTGAAAGTATCAATAAGAATTGTGTGTGCCATTTGGTCTTTCATTCACTAAGTACATTGATCTTTGCAAACATGATCCTGACTAATTAGCTGTGTTAAGTGGCTCTTGGTTTTTTATTTTGTTGCTGTGTGAAAGATTGGGACTCACAGAAGCTGATTAAAGAAACAAAAGCTTCAGCGCTTCTGCACTCAGATATCAGCTTCTCAACCTAATCTCTGGAACAATTCTCTATTCATTTATTTATTTACTTAAAGACTACAAATCCTATTTAAGTGCTTGGCTGAAGTAGGTTGCATCATCTCAAATGGAAGAAGTATCATGGATGCAGAATTCCCAGATAGGGGAGTTCACTACAAAGCACTCTTTGAAAAAATTCTGAAAAGTACCAATAAGGGCTGCACCACTTCCAACCATTTAAGTATTAATTAGAACAGTGCATTGGTTACTTGTTCTAAGAAACAAAAAGCATGTCAAGATGCAGAAACATTTGCTTCACCTTTGCTTAGAGCTTTCACTGAAAACATCTGTGGTTTAATTTTACCAATTTAATTGGGTCCATCCAGCTATTGAAAAATAACTAAAATTATTCTATCTAATACACACTTCAAAACAGCTCACAAAACACCATTTTCTTCTAAAAATAGGGGCATGTACCAATTTCAAAACTGAGTATCAGCAAAGGTTCTTACAACAAACCATGTGATTCACTGTAGAACAGGCACCTCTTTTTCCAAGAGGTTTCTAGATACTTTGTATATTTGGCTCAACAAAATTTGTTTTTTAAAAAAGCCTTTTGCTGCTAGGCAGAATAGAGGCATTATTTAAAAGTACAGTGAATCCAGCAGACACACAGAGAAGCAGCTCCATCACTGGACAAACCAGTATGTTTTGATATCAAATCTTCTGAATTCTGAGACTTGTTCTGGGCTTTCAGCAGTTTGATGGCAAATAAACACCTTTTATAGGCTAACAAGGCACCTTGGTAACACAATACACATTGATTTGCCACAGAAAGTTACACTTTTCTTTCACTTCAATGTCAGCTTTGCTTCAACCTCAGTAGTCACAACTTGACTTTACCTTTGTACCAGAGAAAATGGAAGAATTTAGCTTGCATTTTTGGCAGCACTCCTCTTCAAAAATCACTCAGCGCACAGTGATTGTACTCAACAAAAATCAAGGGGAAGCTTTGTAAATCCCTGGAAATGTTCCATTCTGAATTTCTAAAGCCGCTTGCTTTGGGTATGATGAACAAATTGTCTTACAACAGTCTACACTGTACATATGGTTGGCAGGGAGGATTTGTAATCTTCTCAGCTGAAGACAGTAGCTTCATCCTTTTAGCTCCAATAAAAGTACTAGAACTCCAATTATTCCTTGATAGGCAATTTCCAATTTCAAGCCACATCTGTTTAAAATTTCTTTTTCCTAATCCATTTAAGAAGTGTTATCACAACACTACAAAAAGTGATGGAAAAAGTAATTTAGTGTTTTGCAATGAAAAACAAACAAAAAGCCCCTACAAAACCCAAGATATGAAAGAAAAACTGCTAAACTCAAGGAAATCAATGCAACTCAGGACAAAGTGTGGAACACAGCTGCCCTGAACACATAGTACCTCATACACACCAATTCCTCATTACTTAACAACCATAAAACTGCCAGAACAAAGACTTGCCACAGTAGTTTTCTTCTAGAGGTCAAAAAATAAGTTAGGTTGTGAGTGATGTATTGTATTTATTTTTTTCATATGTTTGCCTTGTTGGGAATGAATATGTATTACATACATTTATTTTGTCACCATCTCACAAACCAGAGAGTGGACACTGGTGATGAAACACAAGTACTCTGTCAGCTGCAAGTGTCCCAGTGGAGCTGCAGCTGTCCAGCCACAGCACAGCTCATTTCTCTGAGCCTTTGAGAGCATTTAGCTTCCTCTGTCGTTTCTCCCAGTTTTTGCGCCTTTTTTCCTCAAACTGGAAGACAGATAAGAAAATTAACAGATCAGCTGTTATTAAACAGATAAGTCAAATTTAAAATTGTAGTGAGCATATTTTACCCAGGAACAGAAACAATGTATCTGATTGATGCATTAGAAATACAGCTCTTGTTAATATCTAGATATAAGTTCATTTTTACTTTCAGATTAACATTTATTCCATTAAAATACAGGTTTCTAAGTTTGAGGTTATTAAGCTAAAGAGTATTAGAACATCCTAATAAAGAATATTCAGTTAATCTTAAGGAGGAACTTAATTATAAGTGATCTAATATACTACAGCTACACTTCACACATGAACTAGGAAAAAAAAAGTTGCACTGGTGCTATTCTAGAGCACAGGGCAGGCTCTTTTCCTTTTACAAGATACTGATTAATGTGTATCTGCCTTCTGAAACATGAATTTGTCATCACAGGCTTGGTCACTTTTTGATCCTGGTCATTAATTATACCACAGATAAAGCAGGATACCAAGATGAAAGGAACAAAGGCAAACTTGGATTGAGTACGGATAAGGCATGTGGGGATTTTTAATGGTTTAAACAAGAGCCACAACAGAGGCAGGACTCCAGTGTAAAATGGAATCAAGAGAACCTTCACAGTTAAGATACATGTATAAGACCACCATGCTTTCAAGTATGCCCCTGCACTAGGAGAAGCTTGAAGAGCCTTTCTTTCATGGCAAACAAAAAGGAAACATTTTCATGGCTCAAAAAAATGAAAAATTAAAAATCAATGCATCATTTGATACACATGTCATATCATATAATTTCATATCATTTGATATGAGAAGCAAAATATTCATGTCCTTGGGTTAGAGCACAATATTTGTTCAATATTTTAATAATTGGAATCAAGAATAAAACTCAAGTAAGCCACAAATATTCAATTCTCTATATAATGTAATAAACTACTAAAGGAATTGATTTTGAAAAGGATTTGCAGTTTTTCATCCATTATACTTATTGGTCCATAACTGAAATAATGACCTGAAACATTACTTAACATTTACAGAATGCTTAACTTTTTCCCTTGCCAATATTTAATTTTTCAATAACGCATCCATGTTTTTATGTAGAATGAGAACAGTGGATCTTTAAAAGCTACATCTGTACCTACTCAATATTTGTGAACAACCTTTGAGGAGCTTCCTAGTAATGGCATATCAATATAAGCACATTTTAAGAAGGCAGACAAATATAATCATCAAGAACTCCTTTAATGTAAAAGCTGCAATGGAAGAAAAAATAAGAATGAGATTATGTGGAAAGAAACTTTTTAGGATGGTGAAATTTATGTAAAAATTAGAAAGTTAAAAGGTGTGTGAAATGTTCATTCATATGTTCTGTCATGTAGGCACAACCACCATAAATACAAAGAACACTCTTCTGAAAATGTGCCTGTTAAAACAGTTAATCCACTTAAACTCCCATAGTCTTCAGTCCTTCCTATCCGTAGATATTTTCATTTAGGGCCTAACTCAGCAGCTCATTAAGTAGTTTCAGACAGTGTAACTGACTTCAGCTTTAAGTGTTACTTATGCAGAGCTGACCATTACTGCTTTATATTAAATTCTGTGCAAATACCACTACTAAAAAAAAATCAGAAGCAATCTGTGAAGTGTCAGCTCCTAGCTGCAATATTTGTTTCATTAAAATGTGTTTGCCTATTTTTGTATATCAAAAAATACACCACGCCATTTGTTAATGCCAGATTTTACTTGGCAAATTTATTAAAAAAAGTTTAGATTTGGTCTGAAGTACCCACAGCAGAATGTGCTTACATTTGATTCATACTACTTAGTAAAAAGCAAATCTAGTTCTCTTCCATTTTTTATTTAACATTTAACTCACAGTATTTATAATTTATTGCTTACCTCTTTTTTTAAGCACTTCCTCATCTCACGGTCAATATCATTGCAATGGCCAAAAAACTTCAAAACATTGTGCTGATGAGTTAAGGAGAAAAAAAATTACAATTCAAAGGTTTCTTCCTCTGAAGCTTTAAAATTATTTAAATTCATTTGCATTTTTCAACATATTCTGGTCTTCTTTTCCTCTCCCTTTCTTGTGAAAAGTGGTGTTTGGTAACTTTTTTCCCCAAGGAGGCAGAGGTTTGAGCTTCTGAAGCTCACTTGAGCCACTCTGCCTAGCTGGAAGTTGAAGGTACTCACCATGTAAAACCAGACTAAAGGAGGACACCTAAGCTGAAGCTACTGTTTAAATGCAGAACATACATTTTATTCATTGAGAAGTCAGTCTCACAACTCTCACTCAAACTCTGTTAAATAACATACAAAAAATAAATATGCTGAACTCCAGGTTGTGATACAGAGGCAATGTCCTCCCTGCATTAGTTTTCATTATTTCTCTGTGACCTAGAGAGCCAAAGGATTCACTGCTCTATTATCCCAGCTACATGAAGAATGTGGTGTTGGTCCAGAAGATGCAGGCACTAGGTTTAATTGACTGGAACATAAGAACCAGTATAAAATATATCTCTGGATCTTGAGGTTAATAAATAAGATGCATTTACCATCTTTACGGCACAGTTCAACTGTGGGCCTTATGCACATTCAAGAGCTCCTTAGTTTTTAAAAAACTGCAGGCCTTGTCCTCATGAGGGCTCTCCACAGCTAACACGATGGTATTCACCACAAAAACCTATCCTTTTAGCCAGGATTCCTTTAAGCAATTCCATTCTGCCAGGCATTAAACCACTCTCAGAATGCATGGCTGTAGGAGGACTGCTTTTTCAGTGGGGTGCTCGTGCCATGCCACAGCATCTCATGGCAGAACCTGGCAGCAGAGCACCCAAGTGATTTAGAAGACCTGAAGGAGGGGGCCTTCAGTAGATAATTGCAGCTACACAATCAATGAAGACAACTCGGCCTATCTTACAGACAACTAATAAATTTAAACAAAAAAAGACCACAAGGAATAAAACAGATGAGAATGAAGTCCCTTCCACAGTTTAGAGGGAAACCTATGTGCATTTCCCTAGTTGGCCAGCAGCTGGGTGGATTCATACCAGTGATACTTGAACCCTGTGAAGGATTCAAACAATGAACAAGATCTCAGCCAACAGAACACAGCTGAAGTAGGAGTGGGTTAATAAACTTTATGACAAACACTTAACTATGGCAGTGCTATAATTAGCTTGTTTATACCTCTGTGATTTATAAAGGGCATCAGATGACTCTGAAGCAGTTGCACAGAATAAGTGGTCACTTTACTGCACACTGATCTTGCTTTTACAATGTTTTCATTCCAGCTAATGCAGACTTTGTTTTGTATTCTACTTGCATACCTGCATGTTTAATTTCAAGGTGAAAGCTCAAGCTAACTCCACTCTGAGTAGTGCATACAGTGGGTTTAATCCATGTTTATTTAGCCAGATTCTTAAAATATCAACTTCTTGGCTGAGATTATAAGGGAAACAGAGAATCAGTGTCTCAAAAAATAGCTATTACACCTATTACAGCCATACAACTGCAAGACAATACACATTTCTTTGAGCTGCTACCTACAAAAATTTATCTATTTATAGCACTTATTTGGCAACATAGTGGAGTTATTAAAAAAAAAGTGACATCAAATAGGAATCCCATTAACCTATCCTCACTAGATACAACACTTGATATACAGGACAGGTTCTAGATTAGGGATAAAGTAAAACAAACTGACAGTTGTAAAAATAGACACTCAATTAAAAATAATGAAGCTGATTTTATTGTTTTTTGAGGGGTACACAGTGCTAGGAGGTGCAGAAATTATTTCAGTCCTTAAAATAGATCCCTAAGTGTTAAGCTGTAGCACAGACAATTTTAAGGTATGCTGTGTTTCCTAAGTAAATCACTGGCATGATTTCACATCCAGCCATCAGACATCTCTTCAGTGAAAACACACCAGCTACACTGCATGGCTGTTCTGCCTACAGGAGGGTTTTCTCTCCATGATCATATAATATCATCACTAATTTATCTGACACTCATTTCCCCAACCCACCCACTCTTTTCTCTGCTCAACACTTCTTACCTCCTTGTGACACTTCTTGAGCAGACTGATAATTAGGTTACACTCTTCAGTGTGCAGATGAGGAGACAGGTCTGGATGCATCTTTAGTTAGGAATGATTTTAGTAGCACAAGGACAAGAATCTGAGAAAATTTCCACCTGCCAACATTAAAATAGTATCACTAGCAAGTCTGATTTAACACGTAAGATATTATCACAGTGACATTTTAACAATATTTGAGATCAAAATGCAGTTTAATGCATATAATTTATATTACACAGTCACAGTCATTAAACCCAGCACATGTCTGATCTTCCACATAACCCAAATGTTAACAGCCAACTAGAAGCTTATAATCTTGGCTATCATGGACCTAAGCATGCAGAGATTTTAATTTTCAGGGACTCTCTAGCAGCATTATTCTTTCTTCAACTCCAGATTATCTTTTCACCTTCCTACTTCAATTTTCTGCTTTCCTGCTTTAAAAAGTTAAGTGTGTGTGATTTTCTTTCTACCTTTTACAAAGGTTACAACAGGAAGCACAATGCTATTCCATTACAGCATTCTGAGAACTGGCACCTTTTTCAGCTATCTACACATTTTAAAAATCCTAAACCAGACATTGGTGATGCTTTAAAAACCAGTACTTAATCACTTCATCAAAACAGTAATATTTTTTTAATCATTAAGAATGGAAATGTCAATTTTGCAAATCCATGTTGTTCTTGCTGTTTCCCTGTGCTCCTCTGAAAAGCTATGGGATTGGTCTTCTACACGAATACCCCTCTCCATCAGACAGTGGAAGGAAGCATTTACGTTTCCCTAATGTTTTCTCTCTGAAACACTAAACCCTTTCCTGCAGGGTTCTGTGGGGAGGGAGTGAGTTCTTTAGTTGAAATGGACTGAAAGCATCATGAGACACTGGCTGAAGGAAGATGACATCTTTGCTCAGGAAGATGACCAGGAAATGAAGGAGAAAAGTCCAGTTTGTATCAGGACAAATGGGCTCATCTTGGTAAATTTTTTTTATGTCCCATATTGCCACGGAATTAGAGAGATACCTGTTTGTTTGTTTGTTGACTTAGTACTTTGTCATTTCCCCTTCTTCCAAAGGGATCACCTTTCCAGTTGCAATACATGAGACAAACACCAATACAAATTGTACTAAGCAGCCATCACTGCCTTAACACTCCTGCTAGACAGACTGGACAAATATGAGCAGCCAATGGTCAGATTTTACAACTGCAAAATCCCAAAACTCAGCTGCAGTGCTGACAGTTATAATCTCCACTGCTATTCCTAGAATGCTCAAGGAATATACTCAGCTTAAAGAGTACACTCATATATCCAGTACTTCCCATCATCTGTTCAGCTCAATGAGAGTTAGATTCCCACAGGCAAAATCAGCTTTAAAAATCCAAACATTTAAAAGCCACTTGAGAACCATGAGAATATGTTCCACATAGTGTTGTAGTGATTTCTTCCAAAAACCTTCCCCCATACTATCTGGAAGTCTAATATTACACTACACTTACTCTTAGCACAGAAGTTGTTGGAAACTGTACAAGTTGCTTAAGCATTCTTTTCAACAAATTAACAAATGAACCTTCAGAAAAATGACAGCAGGAGCACGACTGCAACAGCAAAGTGATTAAGAACCCTGCTGTGTTATTGCCACCAGCTTTTGGTTGCATGCCACACAAAGTCAATATGTTTTAAATTTATCAGTAGAGCTTTTTTGATAGCTCTGGAGTTAGCATTCCCCTGAGAGGGTGACCTGCTCAATGGCTCTGTGTTACTTTAACATGTGTGAACCCGGATGATTATTAAAGCTCTTCATCATTCAGCCTCTGCTTGCATTTCCTAAAACTGCCATCTGAGCTGGCAGCCCCAGGAGAAAGCAAGAGCAGAGTCCTAATGAAGCAGGGAATGCACATCAGCAGGGCCACGAAGTCAAAGGGAGCATTTCAAGGCAAGATTTGTTTTTTCTAAACTAAGAACAGCAATCACTGCCATTGTCTGCAGAAGCATTCTCAGACACTGGGGGAGAGCCACCAGTGCCACACACAGGTGATGCTGCTCTTCATTCATCAGTTAAAAGCCTTCAACAACTCCAAGGATTTTCCAGTGGTGCCTCTGCTAGAACAGATGCTACAAATCAAAGGTCTCAACTGTCAGACCAGTTCACAGATCAGTACTCCTGAAATTTTCAAACAACATTCAATATAGAATGTTTCAAGTTCTAGCACTCAGTTCTTGTAGGATGTGTGTGGGAAATGGATTTGTGGAGAATTTTTCAAGTTTGATTGAAAGTTTACCACATCCCAGACATGTGATGGACTAAAGTAACAAAACATCTTTGTGTGCTTCCCTGGAGGCTGTGAGCACTTCTGAAGTTAGGACAGAGCAGCACTGCCAGTGCTCAATATTAAACTGATGTTTAGAAATGTCAGATTAGACACTGGTCTATAAATGAGCAGGGAAGGCTGAAATCTTTTTGCTGGAAGAGAATGACAAACAAAAGTTTCAAGAGAAACACCAATGTGTGTGAAGAACGGATACTGGTTTCTTTAAATTATTTTTAATAACATCCTGATGAAAAATAAGAATTGCAAGTTGTCATCTTACCAGAATCTAAGTCCAAATGGAGATAATTTTATATAGGTGGTACCTCATAAGGAATTGATACATAAAAGAATACTGGGAAAAACAAAACAAAACCAAAAAATCACAGGAAAAAATCATGAATAAGCAATATAAATTGCTCTGAGGAAACTACCAACAGAAATGTGGGGTAAAGAATGCCAAGGTAAACACACAATTTCTGTACAAGAAATACTGGAAGTGAAGTAAAAGAACAATATTTAGAAAATACAGGAATTGCTTTAGAACTACAAAATGCTAAGCAAATGTTAAGATCTGAAGTGAATATTTGGAGAGAAGTAAAGAAATTATCTCTTTACATAATGGCACTGTCATATTTCACTGGTTTGCACAGAAATGTTTTGCCCTTTAACGTGTTTGATATGAGATTCAGTGCAATTTTTTCTTTCTTGATAAAAATTACATTGCATAGGTGTCTCCATGATTTGGTTAAAATACCTTAAAAATACAAATTTCTATAAATTATTATTCTGTGAACATAGAATACATAGATAAAGATAATTAATCTTTCAACTCCCTAAACCAGTTTCTAGATTTATGCTACTCTTTTGGGGAAAAAAAATTACAAAATTGTCTCATTCCAGTATCATATCCTGTCTGGTTTCTCCTTAAGGAGAGAAAATATAGGATATTTTAGCTGTATGATTTCCAACATAAACCAGATTTTTTTCTAAAAATATCAAAAGCCAAAAGCTGGATATTCTCTGATAATGACATTGAACTTTCAATACTAATATTTCTGTTAGGAAAAATAATGAAATAATTCCTTGTATAAGTAATCTTGGAACACTGAGCATCTCAAATTTTCTAACAGCAATCAATATATAAATTATCAAAATGTGATATTCATCCCTAATCTGAAAATTGAGCTATACATGTGTTCAACACATTAAATATTTCAAATCAATTGCAAAAGGAACCTACATGTACAACAGAACTCAAATAAAACTACAGACAGCCAGGAAGTAAGCAGAAAGCAAAGGCTGACCCAAAAGAGCAGGGAAGAACACTGTGAGCATTTCATGTCTGACACCAAAATTTAGGATAAAATGTTCATTTCTCTCCACGTGCCAATTTCTGCTCCTGACTTCCTCACACTTCCTGTGTGCAGAAACAAAGGGTTCTGTACATTCTCATTTCTTCCCAAAATCAACCATGACCTCAGCATGTCAGGAATCCAGGGAAGTTCCTTTCTTTTCTCAGAATCTCCCATAAATATGAACAAGCCAGCTCCCTGGTGCAGGAGCAAAACTGAATTAGGTTCCTTTAGTTTTGCTGATTAGCCCAATGCTCCATCTTTCCATGCTTTGGGACAACAATGAAGGGAAGGTTTAGATCTAGGTAATTGTTTCCATAAAATGCTTTTTCCACATTTAATTAAAACATGTTAGAAGACTACTTTTTAAACAGAGTTTTACTATTTTTCCATTTGAAAAGAACAAAATCTTTTTTTTTTCAGCTTTCTGAGGTCCATGGTTAAAAACCCCCAAACCACATGAATTCACACACTGTTCAGAAAAATGACCTCTTAAAGCAAAACGCAAATGCTAGTTTAGCAACCCTGCTGATGAAATATTACACCTGAGCACCGACATTGCTCATGATGAAGCTCTTGAACGAGAGCATAAAACTCTGCTTTGCACAAACGTTTGCTGCAAACACTCAAATAACGCCCACGAGGCGGCAGCAGGACCGTGCAAACCACAACGGGATTCACAGCAGGGAGGGGAACAAACCCGCGATTCCTCCGAAGCCGCTCCGCTCGCCACGTTTGACATTTATTTTTGCAGTTCATGTCACTGTCTAACTTGAGTAACACAGAACATTTGGAGTTTCGCGTTCTCAATTACACAGTATTGTTCTGTTTTACGTTCTGGAAAAAAATATTTACAATCTTAATAGCTTTTTGCTTACTCAAATCCTGTTTTCTTTAAGATTGTAAAGATTTTTAGCATAAAAAAATTCAGCTCCACACCTAACAGGCTGGTGTTTACCTCGAGGTATCATTCGTGCCACTTCAGCAGCTGAACTCCAGCATTCTTGGCGTTCTTCACTACACAAAGAATTTTGGCAATAGCTTTGAATACTCAATGATCAGTGAAATGAGAAATCACAGTTGAGGCACACCATTTCAAAACCCAAGGGAACTCAAAACTCAGGACTTTGTTTCTACCCTTCAGGTAGAATCTACCATTAACATATTCCAGACCAGGATATTTAAGTGCTGCTGTCCTTAAGGCTAAGATCAGGAACATTGAGAATGACCTGATCTGACTTTCCAGCATCTCCAAGAAATCCAAAAATCCACTTTAATAAACCAAGCTTAGCTAAATATTACAAAATTTACCCATGTCAGCTTGAATTTCAGTTTCTAAAACCATGCACTGTTTTTTCAACATTACTTACTAGAATGAAGCAAAATACTTTAGAAATGTATATCTGTGATGATTAGAAAGGAAACAGAAAAAGAGTCAATTACATCTACTTTGAGATCTTTTTAATTATGTAGAATGCACTTACTTTCCCTGAACCTAAAGAATAACATTTTTTAAATGTTGACAAATAAGATTCATATTGATTTTCTTTTTATATGACCACTTTCTGCCAACAATTCAACCTCCCTCACAGCAGCAGAATGAGCTCACCTGCTTTTAGTACCTGATGAAGCTACATCATACCTGATTTCATACTTAGCAAAACAAATTAAGGTGTTAATCCTAAGGAATAGAGCAGGTGAAACACCAACTTGAATACTAATTTCTACAGCTTTATTTAAGGTTGAAACAGGTGGTCAAATAAAGCACTAGAAGATATTTTCACTTCCTGGCAATTATTCAAGGTCGTATTCATACAAGAAATACCAGCAGTTTTGGCAGTTTCCAACCCAATTCACTCTACGATTTCGTAAGGACAAGGTATTGTCACCAAAATCCTGTTTTGCCAGCTGTTCTTGTACTTCAGCTTCATTCCATCTCATTAATTTCCCAAAGAACTCCATGAACCTATCAGAATCTTCTTGTTTACTGTAAAACAGCTTTTCCCCTTCAGACAGAAAGGGAGCAAGAGGATCCATTTCCATGCTGGAAGACAAGCTCCGACCCCTCTAGCAGCCCGATCCCGTGACGAAAGGCAAGCAGCACTCGGCAGAAAGCGAACACTGTTTAGTAGCGCGGTTGTGCCAAGGGCTGCGAGAGGCTGGGGCAGCTACTGTTACCAGGTCAAGGCAGGGGGGCTGCACCGAACCGGCCCGCGCTGGCAGCAGCGCCTCACCGCTCCCGGGAGGCCTCAGAGAAGCGACGGGACACACACAGACACAGGAAAAGCAGCTTACGGCGGCCACAACGGAGAGACCCGTACTCCCCCTCAGACCTGCCCTTCCAAAGCCCTCCGGGAGCTCCGGAGGACGTTGCGCGGTGAGCGGAGCGTCCCAGAAGGTGGACCCGAGCTCGGCTCGGCTCGGCACGGCCCCCACAAAGCCAGGCGGTTAGAAGGGAAGGAGAGAGGATTTCCCTATACACCCTCTTTTCCCTGAATTTTCCCCTTTCCTGCTGGCTCTGCCCCAGGCCGCCCCTCACTCACCCCGGCGCGGGGCGGGCGCAGTGAGTCGGCCGCCCCCGGCCGGAAGCCGCCTCAGAGCCAAGGGCGCGCACGGCGCCGGCGCGGGGCGGGGCTGCAGGCGGGGAGCCCTGTGATTGGCTGGCCGGGGCACGGCGCGGGCTCCGATTGGTCCGTTCGAAAGGCGGGAGCGGCGGGAGCCTGCGGGTCCCGTCCCGTCGCTCAGGAGGCTCTGCGTGGCCGTGCCCGCGGTCCGAGGGCCCCGACACTCATCGAGCGGACAGACAGCGACAGCAGCAGCCCTGGACGGCACCCACCGCCCCAGCCCTCTGCTCGCACCAGGCCTCGGTCAGTAACAGAGACTTCTGAGGGCGTGACGTGACTGGGTCTGTTCAGCTTGAAGAACGGGAGGCTGCGGGGGGAACTCATCGCAGTGCACGGCGTTCTTGTGAGGGTAAGAGGAGGGGCGGGCAGTGATCTCTGACCACCAGGGACAGATCCCAGGGGATGGCGTGAAGCTGTGTCAGGGGAGGTTTACACTGGATATCAAGGAAAGGTTTTTTTATCCCGTGGGGAGTTGGGCACTGGAACAGGCTCCCTAGGATCACCAGCCTGACAGAGCTCAAGAAGTGGTTGGACGACACACTCCGGCACTGGTGAAATTCTTGGGATGTCCTGCACAGAGATGAGAGTTGGACTCTGATCCTTGTGGATCTTTTCCAACTCAGGATATTCCGTGATTCAGTGTCTGTAAGTTATTGTATGTATTTTAATTTGCCACTGTCTAAATCTGTAATAGTGCCGCACTTAGGACTGACATCAATGTCAGCCAATCCATCTTTGAAGGGAGCAAGTCCCCCGAGCCTGCCTGTGCCTTGGTCTTACCTTCTTTAACCTTCCAGCTTTCCAGGTGGTTCCATCATGGATGAAACTGTGGCTGAGTACATCCGAAGAACTGTGCTAAAAATCCCAAGGGATGAAATCAAGATGATGCTGCAGAAATGGGGCTTTCTTTCCGAGGCACAGCTGCAGACTCTAAATTTCCACCAGATAAAGGACAACATTTCTCAAGAAGTCGTTCAACTCTGTGAGGTAAATCCTCTCCTTCAGGAAGTGTCAGTGACATATAGGATACATGAGAAGCATCATGAAAAAACCTGAAACATTAATCTTTGGCCACAACACAGCCTCAAATGGCACTTTGTAGTCTGGAAAATGTAAAGCTGAGCTGGTAACACCATTGATTTTGTCTGATCTATAGGAGTGTAGAATGAACCTATACTAAGTATGCAAATATATGTTTTGAGCTCTAAGTTACAAAAAGTAGATGAAAGCTCGGTATGTTAAGCCTTTAAAAAGTGGGTGTATTTCTAAATTACAAATACATAAAATAAAGGCATTGATTGAGATGTTTACTCATTGAAAAGTCCTGATTTAAAGCTATTTAGTATGGGTAATAATAGCACTAGTTTATATATTTTAGACTTTTAATGTTTTGGGGTCTTTTTTTAACTTTTCTTGGCCAGAATTACTTCCATTCAGCATTCTGTAAGCAAAAAGAAAAAAAAATACATATGATCTAATTTTAGTGTACCAGGAGTCTATATGTACCAGAAGTCTTTAATATCATAACCCATATAGATGCAGTTATTACTGATACACCTTGAATTCTGTAGATTTTGGTATGATTCCCTTTGAATTTCATACTCAAATATTGCTTACCTGGAGTGTAGATCAAACTACAGGAAAGAAACTCTTAAGTTATTCTCATGAGATAGCAAATGCCATATTTTAAAATAGCATTTTTATCTGAAATAATTGTATCTGTAACAAATTGTGTCATGCAGGCTCTTAAAAATCTTTTGATGCTGTAGAGCATAAATAAGCAATAACCAATATGTTAAAATTCCTGACAGTGAAATACTAGTCACTGTTGCATTGTCACAAATACCCATGAACTTCCTTTCTAATTGCTTGTACATCACACTCAAAAGGATTGAGCTCCTCTTGCTGCCTCTGCAGAGGAACATTTAAACCTTGCTGAAATATTTTTCATTATTGATTTCTCAAAACCTGGGACCAGGTTTGATGCCTTTGAAGAGAGTGTACGTGCTGTGGGCTCCAATGCAATGTCCTTTTAAGTCCCAGTACTGAGATTATTTTTCACTGGATAAAGTGTGATGGGACATTCTGCACCTGTAGTTCACCATGCACTCTTGTTCTTTCTAGGAAAATTCTGCAGACATAAAGCAGGCAGCAGTTCTAGACATAATTTGTAAGTAAAAAGTGAATTGAAATGACATTTATTTTTTCTGAGTAAGTTCCTAATGCCCTTAATTACACAGTGATGACCCTTGTGGGGTGCAGATGCATTTGGTGTAAGCACATTACATTTCAGATGAATCTTAGTGCATGTGATCTCTTTACAAAAAGCTCAAGGTCAACTGAAGTTTTTAACTCCTAATTCCAACATCAGTTCACAACTTGAGTAGACAATAGTTTAAATCTGAAGGTTTCTTCTAACAGTCTACATGTCTTACATTGGGCAGTTTGGATAAAACCCTTCCTCAAACATTGAGCCCCAGGGATACCCTTTATCAGCCACTTACCAAATTATAACAGAACTTTACATCTCTTTTAATAAAAAAAACTATTTTGTTTTTATGATTGCTGTGAATGATAGTTTAAGAATGTTAATACATTATATTGCATTATCAGAAGTAATATTTTAAAGTAACCTGTCTATTAATGTAAATTCTTTGTTCCTTTAATTCCTGTTTGATAATACATTGTTACTAAGCAATTTCTATTTTTCTTAGACAACCACATCTATCAAAACAAAAGAATGTGGAGTGTTTACCAGATGAGAAAATCAGGTAAACTGTCTTTCCTTTCTGTAATCCCACAATTCTCAGCACCTTAATGTTGTGCTGCCTCATATCCTACATTTTAAACACAAATGTAGCCTCATCTGGATTTTTTTCTGTAGAGAGATTTTTAACATTTTACTGCAGCCTAGTATAGATTTTTCAATGGAGATTAATTTCTAGAATACTTTCCATTAACTTTTCAAGCAATTTATTAGACATTAGTAACTGCTAATTAAATATTAATATTTTCTCTGTATCGCAATAATATGGGTCAGAATTAAAATACAGCTTTTTGTATAAGATTATGCAACTTCATTTTTTTCTGCTTAATTTTGTTTCAGCTAAACTAAAAAATCTCTACTTCTTGTACACACAAATATTATTTCTGGCTGGGTTTTTTTTTTTGTCTCATGTAACAGGAGAAGAATTGGAGTATTTTGACATAACAGATTTCAAACAAAAGTTTAAAAGAAGACTTCGGTCAGCCTTGAAAAATGTAAGAATAAATCCATTCTTAATTTGCTTCATGGCTCTGGTGTCAATATGTTGTTTTCATAACTGTTCCTTACAGTTTGAGTCAAGAATTAAATGGAATTATTCATTTGGGAATGATAGGAACTGCATGTGAAATAGGAAAAATGTGCTGCAAATCTGTTTTAGCAATGACACAATTATGCTTTAAGGAAATAAAATGGAAGTTTGTCTTAAAATGTGACTGGCTTCAAGAAAGACAGCATGTTGGTGGCTTTTTATCAAATCTTTGCCAAATTTGCAGGAGCCTTTAATTGCTTTAGCCCAGAGAGGCTGATCACCTGTGTCACTCCATGCCACCAGCGGGTTCCCACTCACAACAGGAGAGACAACAAATCCAAATCTCACTCACGCCCAGTCACCTGCAGTTCTCATCACTCTCTTATAATAAAACTTTGCAATATTTTGGGGTTTTTGTTGGTGTTTTTAAGTCAACCTACTTGAGTCAAGGTAAAAAGAAGTAAACAAGGAGCAAATCAGCAAGAATAGAAAAGGGAATGTTCAGACATTTGATTGTGTATTTTTGAGCAGTGATAAGTACTATATTCAGGCCTGAAATCACAAGGTGATCAAAAGTTTCGTTTCTCCAAAAATGGACATATTGTAATTATTGCCAGTAGCCCTCCTTCTAAAGAGACATCTTTGTGTTTTCCCAAAAGAGAGATCAGTGCTTTTGTAATAAGCTATTTTCTATTTTCAACCTTAAGAAAAAAATGTATATTGACAGGAAGAAAAGCAATATTAGAGTTTCAAAAGTGATTCTTCTTTTTATCCCAGTTTGTGAGGTTATTGTTTTTCTGTGAAAATTTTATTTAAATACAATCCTTATGACACTTAGTGGGTTTTTTCCTTATTCAAGCAGTGCTACTAAATTATGTTTGGGTCTTGTGAACAGAGATGTTAAGAGATAAGCAAATCTTCATGGATACTTGAATGTGTTGGTAAATCAAAACTTTTCTTTTTCTATCAGGTCACCATCACCTTTAAGGAATATGAGGATAATGCAGTCTGGATTAGAGTTGCCTGGGGAACACCATATAAAAAACCAAACCAGTACAAACCCAGTTATGTTGTGTACCATTCACAGACTCCCTATGTCTTCATTTCTGCCTCAATGCTGAAGAGCAACTTGCCTCTGCTGTGTCAGGTACAGAATAAAACTGCTCAGGCCCTGACTGCCCCACAGTCATGTACATCTATAATTGGGCTAGTTTTTAAGAGGATTGGTAAAGACACCTCACTGACATAATTTGCTATACTATATATTATATTTTTTTTTCTCCTTAGCCCATGATAAAAATGGGGCAAAACCCAAATCTTTGGATTGGTGCATTGTGAAAAAAAAATCAGTTTATTGGGATTTTTACTGCTCCTGAATTTAATTTCTTAACCAAGTCTTGGGCAGTATTCCGTTAAATTGTCTCACAAAAGCTGAAGAATATTAGATCAACACTGTTAACTTCAAGAAGTAAGCATATGAGCTCATCAAAGAATGTTGTTCATTTCTGTTAACTTGTGCTGATTAGCTTTGGTAGTATTTTTTCCTCTATTTAGAAATTTCCTCAAATTTCTGTAGTAGTAATTCAAATATTTTATGATTGTGTTTGTTTATTTTCCAGCTGATAAGAATATGGGACTTAACTTGTTAATACTGTGAATGCTTTTAAATATTAACCTGAGCTGTATAACAATCTCTGCAACATTTTTTCAGAAATGAAAATCCTAATTAAAAGGCAATTGCTTATCTTGAAACAAAAACATCACAATGTCTAGAGATGCAATGTTTTTTACATATTACAAACACAGTGATGATTAAGATTGATGTTAAAACAATTTCAATTTTTATTTAAAGGCCCTGATTGTTGCTTCCAATTACCATGACATCCGTGAAATGGAGCTTCGAAGTCATTCTTTAAACTCCCTTAAAGATATTGTGTTTAAAAGATATAGCCAGGTGAGCCACTTCACAAGTAAATCCTAAGATAAGTCTTGCTTTTTGTTTCAGGCCTAGTTCTCACCCCCCATAGCAAGGGTGAAAATTCACCTTTTCCAAGAGACCATCAAGTTAAAGTAATATTCAACTACTGAGGTCGACAGCCTTTCATGAAGGTAACACTGCAATGGGGATGTAATTATTTGGTATCCCACGTACTCTGTATTATTGTAATTCCTGATGGCTAAACTCAGACTAAAAATTATCTGAACAGTTCAGTCCTAAGATTTTTCAGCATCCTTTCATTAGGCTTCCTAGAGCCATGAGTTGAAGGCTGTTGGAATGGGTGCTTAGTCTGGTCATCCATGTAAAACTTGTAAATAGGGAAATGTTCTCAAATATCCCAAGACAGACTATTTTTTTCAAAGTTAGGTTGGCTTCCAGACTCATTGTAATTATCAAAATTTGGAAGATCATTCTTCCAGAATGAGAAAGAAAAGGTAATATATCAAAGTTCTTTTCAGATAAAGGTTCTAAAAGTAGAACTGAACTAAAATCTTTTTCCTCTCTCTCTCCATTTAGAACTTCCAAACTTACACTCTGAAACCTGTGCAAGGAGGAAATGTAGAACCAGAAAATGGTACGTGTATTTGAAATGTAAAGGCAGTTTACATGTCATTCCTGCTGGCTTGTGAAATGGGATTGATAAAAGGAAATGTACATATACTCCATTCCCATTACATTATCCATGCCTGGTGCCTTAATACTGGCTGGCACTGGGAGAGGTCAGTATTTTCCATGGCTGGCATTGGACATGGAAACCAAATCCACTCAATGCCCAGCATCTCACATTAGCTTGTGTTTTTCTATTGTACAAACTAAAAATATAAATGGTAGAGACAACTACCTTACTTAAAAAATGCAATGAATTCATTAGAACTATTATTTACAAATTTTCATTGGAATAATCTGATCAGAAAAACAGTATTGCAGCAGCTGACAGTGTTGTCTTTCTGTTTTCTTTTCCCCTGCAGCAGATATAAGGATAGTTCAAGAAAACAAAAGTGAGAAAGAAAGAATCCACAGACTGAACCAGGAATCTTTTGGTAGTGGTCCCCAACCAAAACTCGAATTTGCACAATACAAGGTAGAAAAAGCAACCAATTTTATTTGGGGATTTCTAATTTTAATGTAGTGATGGTTAGATTAAATTTCAAATTTAAGAAATATTATGGTTTTTTTTTTAAACTTTAAGGAGGACATTTTAAAATAAATGTAAGAAACAGATTGAAATTTGGTCAGAGTTTTAGGTAGTGTTTCAGTCTTTCAGCCTTGTGAACTCAGCATTCCAACTTGTTTTTGTAATAAAGGTACACTTAGATTAGCAGTGTGTTGAGAAATTAGGGCTATTTTAAGTACATGCAGAGCTTATGCTGTGTAAGACACCATCCTTGACTTCTCAGGTTTTAATGTATGAACAGATAAATGGAAAATTGTAAGAAATACTTAATGTTTTACAGTATTACTGAACAAGCTGCCTCTTGCTCTTAGCAGAAAACTCTGCCACAAGGTGGCAGCCTCAGATTTTACTACAACATTTCTCCAGCTGGAATTATGTTATCCTAACAAATTGGAAACAATCTTATTTAAATGTTTAAATGTAATATGTAATAACATATAAAATACATTCATTGCTTATACTCACTGGTTTAATTTTGTGTTGACAGCTTGAGACAATGTTTAGAAGTGATCCTAAAATGGATGTTCTGGATAAAAAAGAACCATTCAAATGTTTGGTCAAGTTTTCTAGTCCACATCTTCTAGAATCGCTGAAGTCCTTGACACCAGCAGGTAAGTGTTCCAACTCTGTAAAATGGAGAGAAATTCCAGAGTTTTAACTATTTTTGTCATCTTACATCTGCTTGCATCTTGCATAAGGGAGCAACTTCATAGTTTGTTTAGAAAAACAACACATGGTAGAATAAAAAAGTTGCCACTTTAAAAATGTATGTCTAAATATATAACAATTTATTCTTGGAATTACTGGTTTGTACGTGGATACTCAAGCTGTGGTTTTAGTTTTAGTGCTTTAGTTTTGTGTTTCAGTTTTATTAACAGTTATGAAAGGTAAATGATGGTTGAGTACAGCTGCAATTATCTCTGTGTGTCTCTCTCTCCCCAGGTATGGCTGATGTACCACTTTCACCACTCCTTACATGCATACCACATAAAGCTAGGAATTATTTTAAAATTAGAGAGAAAAAAGGTTTATTTCCAGAAAGTTTTGTAAGCCCTTAATTAAAACTTATTTGTAGAGAAATATGCAACTCATTTATTACTGGTATTCATCTAAATCATCATAAGCTATTAAAAATAACTTTGTTCTTTGTTAATACCTTGAAGTTTTTTCCAAATATGGTTCCTCCTGAATTACTTTTTCCACCATTGTCTTTGACAGAAGGTAGCCTTAACTGATAAAAAAAGCTAGTTGCAAAGTTTAAACAGAGATGATAGTTATTTTAAATTTAAAAGTGATGACTGCTCTTAACTATGTTTTAATAGTATTTGTGAAGTTAATAACGACACAATAATAACTAATTTGTTAGCTTAGCTGTAGATGGCTACAATATTCGAGGTAGCCTTTCGTATTTTGGACAGAACAAGAACACCTGCCCTGTTTGGAACTGGGGAAACAGTCCCATGCAAATGGGTGGGGCTCCCTGGCTGCAGTTCAGGCACGTTTTTATCTAAGGAGATAAATTGTATTCTAAAACTATTTCAGGGCATGGGGGAGAGTGGGCTTTTGGAATATAGATGGCAGTGAGAAGCTTCCATCCAGCTTTGGCAGGTACTAATTGCACTTCCAAAGTCTTTCTCATCAAGGGCAACAGCCAATAACAAATACTTGAAAATCTGCCTGTTGCTATGAATGTCTTAGGAAATTTTATGTTGGAAGAATACACTGAAAGAGGCAATATTTTCTTTTCAGGAAGGTACATGTTTTTTAATATCACAATTTATATTTGGTCCTTCTGAAATCTTTGCCTGCTGCCACTGGTTGGGGGTTTCTTTTGTTTTTGGTTTTCTTTTTTTTTTTTGTTTTTTTTTTTTTTTTTTTTTTTTTTTTTTTTTTTTTGGTTTGTTGGTTGTTTTTTTTTGTTTTTTTTTTTTTTGGTTTTTTTTTTTTTTTTGTTTTTTCTTGGAGACAAATATTAAGGAATCAAGATGGCAACAGTCACTAATGCAAACAGCTTTGCAATGGAATTTTGGAAAGCTGGTAAACATTGTCAATTGTAAAGACATTTGCTGCTTTGTTTTTTGAGATTGATTTGATCTGAAGATTCATTTAAAATGTACAAGTTTTTATTTTTAATTCAGTTATCTGGATTGTTTTGTGTGTACTTTGAGTATGTAGAATTCCAATACTCTTTCAATATCTCAGTGTGCAGAAACAGCCATATTTCCAGAAGTTGTATGGGCATATTTTTTAGACTGTAAATAAATGTGTAAATGAAGTCTTCTCATAAAAGTTTGTTTGGCCTGACTTGAAAGCATGACTTATTGTATGCTGAATTTTGGTTTGGTTTGGTTTTCAGCACCTCTACAACTCACACATGAAAAGAGATTTGGGAGTATCTGCTAGTGGTATGAATTTTAGGAATTCTACCTGTCTGATTTAAATGTTGATTTGACAAAATACTTAACTTAATGTTAGAATTCTGGAAGAATTCCTGGTTTGGTGTGATGGACATTAAGAGACGGCTCTTAACATATCTCACCATACTTCCAGGATTCACATCAATTAAGATTCCAGCATGCATTTCACTCTGTGCAACTTGTTCTTCATAATGTGCTCTCCCAAATAAGCTAAATGCCTGAGAGGGCAGTGATTTACCATAAAGGCAGAGTCCCCAAGTGCTCTAGAACACTGTGAGTACCTGGCCTAGTGTCTCTTGTTTCTGGGAAAGGCAGCCTCCATCCCCTTCTCAACATCCCCTTTTTGGGATCTCTGATTTTCAGAGATGTTTTATCTCTGTTCCTGTAAGCAGGGATATTCCAGGAACTACGCAGCATTTCCAGGCAAGGGGGTGTGCATTTATTAATTTGTCAGGAAATATCTGCAACTCTGGGGTTCCTTCTTGCTGAGCAGGTCTCCCCATCGAGGAGGTGAGGAGAAGGTAAGGCAGAGGGGGAATGTGGAGACCAATCTCGTCTTCCCTATTCCAGCTGGTCTCGTCCAGCACGCTGGAAATTTGGGGTTGGACTAGATAATGTTTAAAAGTCCCTTTCAACCCAAACTATTCTGTGCAGAACTCCTGCACCTGAGGGCACAGGGGCTGCAGGAGGAACGCACATCCTGGGCTTACACCTATGGCATAACTCTTATCCAGTAAATGGTGTTCATCTCTTCCCTTAACTTGAAAAACCTCTTTGTGTTGTGTTGGTGATTGCAGTATCAGGGAATCATAGAATATTGAGTTGGAAAGGGACCTATAAGGCTTGTCAAGTCCAACTCCTAGCCCTCCACAGGACATCCCAACAATCCCGCACTGTGTTTTCCAGATGCTCCTGGAGCTCTGTCAGGCTGCTGCTGTGACCTCTGCCCGGGGGAGTCTGTTCTAATGTCCAACCTCACCCTGGATTAAGAACCTTTTCCCACCTTTCCCTAATATCCGAC
>VXBU01012053.1:1728259-1745487 GCA_013400315.1 Bombycilla garrulus
CGTGGCGGGGCCTGGGGGCGGCCCCCCGCGCCCGTGAGGGACGTGCCGCCCGCCGGGGAGCTGGTGCGGCCCTCGGTGACAGAGCTGTCCCAAGTGCGGACCAACATCCTGTGCACCGTGCCCGGCTGCGGGAAGGTGCTGCCCAACAGCCCGGCCCTCAACATGCACCTCAGCAAGGCGCACCCGCTCCAGGTACCGCCGTGAGGCCCGGCCGGCCCCGCCGCCCCCTCCCGCTCGGCCCCTCGCCGTGGCTGCGGGGCTCTGTCGTGGCGCAGCGCCGTGTTCCGTCCCGGGGCCTGCGGCCGGCTCGGATCCGGGTCCGGGGGGCGGCTGCGGTGTTGGCTCTGCTGGGGTTTGGTTCGTAGTGAGGCTGAGTGCGGGCGTGATTCCCTACCCTGAGAAGAACTGGGATGCTTCCGAGAGAGTCTGAGACAGTTGGGATTGTTCAGCCTGGAAAGGAGGGTGCTTTGGGGTGACCTAATTGAGGCCTTCTGATACCTGAAGGGAACTCACAGGAAGGATGGGGACAGGAGCCTGGAGTGGCAGGACAAGGGGGAGCAAGTTCACATGAAAGGAGAGTAGGTTTAGGTTCGATATTAGGAAGAAGTTCTGGGAAGGCCCTGGCACAGGTTGCACAGAGAAGCTGGGGCTGCCTCTGGATCCCTGGAAATTTCCAAGGCCAGGTTGGACAGGGCTCGGAGCAGCCTGGGCTAGTGGAAGGTTTCCCTGCCCGTGGCACGGGGATGGAACAAGGTGGTGTTCAAGGTCCCCTTCCCACCCAAACCATCCTGTGATTCCAGATGAGAATAATGAAGTGTTTCTCGTTGTCTCCTGTTTAAATTTCCCCTTGTCAAGGGCCCTTGCAGGTCCATGTATTAAGTACACAAGTGTGTATGTGGACGAGCTGACCACTTGTGTTGAGGATTCCTTTAAAATTACTTATAGAAAATAACCAGTTTTGCACATTTTTGTAAACATATCACAGGCAGTTAAGAGTTTTTTGGGACTCAGCTTCTGTTGTTTTACTTACATATCACCAATCTTTCTGCAGTAAGACTTTAAAGCCCCACTTGTGAAGTGCTGTGCAAACATGCAGCATTTCCTAACCTTATCAGCTGGCAAACCATCTCCATCCCAACGCCGAGGGCTGTTCTGCTGGGGTTTTGTTTGTTTTTTTTTAAAATGTCTGAGCTAAAAAAACCAGCAAAACAGATGGATGCCATTTTGGAAACAAGCCCTCATTTCCATAATACTCCTGAGCTAAGCATGTGCTGGGGGGGAGGAGAAACACAGTTCAGCAGGCACGCATTGAGAGTGGGCCTGTCAGAAAGATATCCTTGCTTTTCCCAAAATCATAATGCCGAGTGTGCAAGGACAAATTGTATTCCTGGAAAACTTCAAGTGCAGCATTCATAGCTGCATTGTGAAAGTGCAGCCGCGGTGGGTGAACAATAAACATCCCTGTTTTGTGAAATGGCTCCTGAGTTAAGTGTGGGTCGCACGTGCTCGTGTGTGCGGAACAAAAGGAAATAGTGTCAAGTGTACTTTTTGTCTCGTGTCTCTGGGATGTTTTAATTTCGTTTCCTATATGTACTAATAACTTTACTGTGTGTTAGATTTCACATGTTCATGTGGGGGGAGGCACAGCAAGAGTTCAAAGTGTTCCCTCAGGTCAGCAGAGTGATTTTGGTTGTGAGCTGATGCCGAGTGTACACTGCAGCTGGTGGGTTACATAACTCAGGGTATGATGGGTGAGGAAATGCTGCTTTCTCACCCAGCTTGCTGTTAGCCATCAGAGCTTTGTAGAATTAGGGCATACTCCATACACCTAATTACTGAATCTTGTGATAGCTTGGAATAAATACTGAAACATTGGTGGATGCAGATTTTCAGAAACTTCTTGGCTTGTTTCTGGGGCATTGTAATTGAGACTAAAATGTTGTTGAGGCTTAAGAGAGGCTAAATATTTTAATATTGGTATTCCCTTTTAAGAGGTAGCTGATTCCCCAGATAAAAAGGATTTAGTAGATTGCATTTATTAGTGAAATATGAAATTAGTGAAGAGGCAGCTTGGCAAAAGAGATGGTAGGAAGTTATTGGGGAAGGAGAGAACATAGTACTCCTGAAGAGAAGGGAGAATTACATTTTTCATTAATAGAAGTAGCACCAGTAGGATGTTTTGATACCAAAACCCACGAGGGATTGCAGTGGCAAAGGAAGGATATTTATGTAGGAAAGCAAGATTACCCTGTAAAAACAGAATCAAGTGAAGCAGTACCAGGTTTTAGTCTTGTGAAGTGATAACTGTTTGTTATCACAGAAATAACCTGAGGTGGGAAACACTTTCAAAACAATTTGGTCATACACATATGAGCATTTAGGATAAAGCTGCTGTGAGAAGGGCAGTCCTAAAATATGGCAGAGGGATATTGTATGTCAGGGTAAGAATCAGATTCAAATAAGTTAAAATGATCCCAGAAGCTGTGTAGAAAATAACTGCTAAGGGTGACAAATGGCAAATGTTTCTGACAGAGGGAAATTAGAAGAATTTGGCTTGTTTGGCCTAACAAAAGAAGATATAAAGTGTTGATATATAAATTTTTATTTACTGGCTCCTTGACCGAGGATAAGCCAAGAAAAAAAATGAGAGCAGTGGATATAAACAGGCACTTAATATATTGACTTGAATTTTTATTTTAATTTTTTGGTCTTTTGTCTATATGATTTTATGGGAAGAAGGGAAACTACTTCTGCGTAGTTTAAAATGAAGCTAGAAGAGTTCATGTAAAGGAGAGGATTCTGTGGATTCCTGTGATATCAGGGAGGCTGTAGTCAGTGTGAACTGGAAAGGGTAACATACCCTTGGGGTAGGTTACTCAAACACTGCACTACCACAATAGTTGTTATAATAAGAATAAATGCACTTCTCTCCTTGTCATGTTTACTAAAGAAATGGCTGAGCTTCTGCTGCAAAAACCTCCATGTTTTAAATAGTTGCCTACAGTCTACTGCAACATCATCTGAAATTAATCCTTTGGAGTAAGCCTTTCTGGGGCAGGAAAGCAAGACGTCACTAAGTTCACCTTGACTAAGTCTGTAGCAGGGACTGTTAATTCCTGTTTTCTGAGTTGGATGTCACAAGCTGTGCCAGTATTCCTTACAGTGCAAGTGTCTGCTCTGGGACAACTTCATTGGCCCAATACCTACCAGTAAGTTTGGTGGGTGGATGTTGTAGAAACATGGAACATAAAATCAGATAGGTAAGGAAGGGAGCTGTGAGAATATCTGAAATAGGACTGGCCAGGGGGGCTTTGAGAAGATGCAAGATTAACCATGTAGAGCCTTGGGATAGGTCAAAACAAGATTACTGTCCATAGATGATATGTGTAGAGTATCTCTCACCTTGTCACAACTAATGTGTTGTGGTCTCTTCACTAAAGGCTATTTTCCAGCTGTTAAAAAAGCTTTATGTGCCTATAAAGCTTTTAAATGTTTGGTATTACTCTATACCTTGGTATGTCAGTAGTTTAAAATAAGCTGACTGTGGTTTACCTGTTAAGTGGCTGAACATGTTTCTCATATTGCCCTCTCAGATGTTGGGTTGTGGTGTTAAATATGACACACTTAATAACTTTTTATTTAGGAATAAGTAACTAATTTGCAGTTACTTAGCATATTGGTATCATCTGCAGTGGGAGAGGCCAAACATAGCTTTGACTTAAAGATAGATCTTCTTATTTCCCAGGACTTTGACATATGATGAAAGTGTTCTGTGTAAGTCAGGGTTAAAAAGTGGAATTGGGGCTGGAACAATTAGATTTCTCTGTGTCATGTTCCTGTTTGGGGCTGTGGCTCTGGAAGGTACAATAGTCACACTGATGATTCAGCAGAGATAGAACAGGCCTGTTTATGAATGGGCTGTCCACAGGGAAAACTGCTGTACATAAAGGTGCTTAGAAGGTTAAAATGTTACATGAAAACTCCCTTCTTAGATAATTATTCCAAGTTTTCTTGATATGGCAGCTCATCATTTTGGTCAAGAGGCTCTAAATGTTGCTTGTTCAAGTCTGGTATGTCATTAATAGAAACGAATTTGTGGCAGTGTCAGCAAGAAGCAGTGTTGAGTGTGTGGAAATATACTGAAATATTGCTTGAAGGGATTACATTTTACACAAAGTATCTTAGCTCTCAGGAGGTGATTTGAGGGAAAACAAAGTCAGTGAAATATCCCCCTCCCCGGCTTCCTAAGGTGTAAATGAGATGACGAGGCATGAGTGGCTGAGGACAGCATTGTTGGGTTGTGAGTAACTTCAGGGTGGGTGAGGAGTGGGGGTGTGAGCAGTGAAGCCCTTTAGGCTCTGGCAGCTGAGGTACAAATTTTGTTTGCTTCACATGGGAGGACTGTCGTGCTTTGTGCATTCTCTGTGTCTGGTGTAACCTGTGTAACACGAGCAGCTGGAGATCTGCCCAAGGAGGAGTTAGGGAGTGAACTGGTGTGAAATCAACCTTCCACTGCTGACTGTGCTCACTGTCCTCATGCTAAGGAAAATCAGGTGCAGAGTTCAAACAGAGCATGGTCCAATTTCTTCCCTGAAAATTCATCTTGGGGATGCCACCATGGACTACAGTAACTGGCTCTGGGGACTATGTTTGGCCTCCAGTTCAGTCTCAGGATGGAAGGAGACTCACAGCTACTCTGAGCATCAGGGTTTAAATAGTTCCCTTTTAATTTTTTGCTTAGACACAGATGCCTGATGCTTCCACTGAGACCATTTCAGATAGGGTATGGTTAGAGGTGTTGTATTGTCTGGTTTCCATGGCTGTGTCCTCAGCAGGAAGGGACAATGTGGTTGGACAATCTGGACAATCCCATAGTGTGTCCTTCTTATGTGCACTTTTGAGGTCCTCTCTGAGCAGGTTGTGTTGCTTTCTTCTGTGTACATGTGAGGGTCAGTGAGACAGCTCCCATGGAAAGCCTGAACAGATTGGGCACCTAGTGTTTGGAGGGTCAGAATTTGCATACCATTTGTTTCATAGACTTAAGTGAGATTTGGTTTATGATCTAAATTAAGTGGCAGAACATACTTGGCATTTTTCATTTTATTACAGGTAAACTCTAAATAGTGCCAACAGAATTCCAGCATCAAGGAAGTCTTGTGTTTCAGTGACTAATCTTAATGGAGCTTCCCATGCTGTGCTACTAACAAGCAAAACCACATTGAATCAGCAGTCTAGGCTAGTATGTGTATGGAAAAAAAATTTTTGGCTCAAATAACAGGAAAAAAGGAACTGGGAAGGTCTTGGTAAAAGTAAACAGTATTGTATCACTACTCCATAGAGCTCATTGTGATTGCTCCTGGTAATTTTGTTGGGATATTTGCAAAGTGGCATCCACACAAGGCAAAAACTCCATTTGAACTTTCAAATCACATGGGAAAGTGCCTCCAGCTCACTGAGATGTGTAAACTCAGTGAGCCATAGTTGATGTGTGTTCTGAATATTGTCTTGAATATGCAAACCTGTTGAATTGTCAACTTCTCAACTGGTTCTTTTTCAGGATGGAAAACTTAATGCACCAATAAGGAAGGGTTTGAAAACTTCACAGAAATTCTACTGCTGTCCTATTGAAGGCTGCCCTAGAGGACCAAACAGACCATTTTCCCAATTTTCTCTTGTAAAACAGGTATTCCTGTTTCCTGAAGTGTTTTCACACTGATTTAGTCCTGTCTCTACTTCAGAGAGTGTGCACTTTTGCATACAGATATACAGATATGAGCATAATCTCTCAGCACGTAGGCAGAAGTTAGAGAACTTATGTAGCAACTCCGAGTGCACGTGTGATTTGTGAGTTTGTATGTTTGCATGTTGATATTAGAGCACTTGAACCTTTTGATCAGACAGATGCCAGTATGTACTTCTAAACTAGATCAGAGCCTCTCTACACAAATTAAATAGGTGGAGAAAGATTAAAGAAAAGAGGGGGGAATTGCAGTAGCAACTGATGAGGGTTTAAACTGTGGCTGATGCTTTTAACTGCTTTTTCTAGTGGTCAAGGATTAAGAGCTTTTTCTCTGCTTTATTAATAAATTGTATTTGTTTACTAGTTAACCTGTTTAAGAAAACATGTAAGACTGGTTTCTGCATTAGTGAGCAAGAAGAGCACTGTGCTGCAGGTGGTTACCTGTGCTGAGCTGGGGACCCTGTAGGAGCTGTGTGACTGGCACTTGGTGCTGTAAATGAAAAGGAAAAATTCTGGTGTTTGCTCTGGTGTTGACCTCTACGACTTGAGATTGTTTGCTCAGTTGTAGATCTTCAGGAGTGTGCACATGTTGCAGCATTGACTTACTGTGCTCTTTTGGCAAGGTTGATCTATAGATTTATTGATGTCCACAGGACACTCTCAGTGGCATTAGAATAGGTAAATGTTTATCTGTGTTTTTAAGATGCATGTAATATCAGCAGATTTGCAAACTTCAGATTCTCTTCTATTGACTTCTTTAAACTTGTAGTAATGATTAAAAAAAATAATTAATGCTACACTTCAGCACTGTTTAGCAACTAAAAAATTGCAGCTATTTTCTCCCCTAACCATGATTTTCTTTTTTAATCTTCACTGAAAGCTGATGTTTACTTTCCCTTGTGTGTTCTAGCACTTTATGAAAATGCATGCTGAAAAGAAGCACAAATGTGATAAATGTAGTAACTCCTATGGCACAGAATGGTATTTGAAACGGCACATAGAGGTGTGTGGCAAGACTTTCCAGTGTACTTGTGGGTGCCCCTATGCCAGCAGAACAGCATTACTGTCTCACATTTACAGAACTGGCCATGAAATTCCTGCAGAACACAGGTAAAAGTGAAGCAGTGCAGTAATATTATATTCATCACCAAGTCCTGTGTGTCTCATGTGCTGCCTTTTTGTCTCCTTTTTGTTGATTAAATAGGAAATAGGATCATGTTGTTTTAGCTGCAAAGCAGTTTGCAGTTTCTTTGTTGCCTTTAGGAGTTTCTGTTTTGTTGAAGGCAGTGATGATCATCTAATCAGTAAGATCTGGTTTCCCTACATAGAAAACAAAAAGTACTGATGACACTGCAGTGCTTGGCATAAATGGTGGTGGTTCTTGTTGCATCTGCTTTTGCAGTTCCGTGAGAGTAGAGATGAATTGGAAGTGTTAATAGCTGGTAACTGAGGTGTGGAATGCAGTTTAGATTTTTTTCTTGTACAGTCTAGTCATTGTTGCAGTTGTTGGTGGATGTATTTTTTACCACCTATCTCTGCATGTTTAGATTTATAGTCTTAATATGTAAATATATTTCATAAAGGGCAATCTGCTTTCTGAGGCCTAGTCTATCTGTCTTTGAGGTTCAGCTGCTGCAAAATTTAAAAATTGTTAATTTTTATCTCCCATTTCCATGAAAAACCATTACTTGTACACGCATTTTACGAGCTCTGTCCCTTCAATGCTCAGTCTGAGTCAGTGTCAAAATAACACATTAAAAATCTTCAAATCAAAGTGCTTAATGTACAGAAAGGGAAGAAACCATCTAAACTTGCACATGCATTTGGAAATAGGTCTCCATAAGGGATGGTGTTTATTGTTTTTTAAAATGATAGAGCAAGGAATGACATTTAACAAAATTGAGCTTCATAGAGTCTTTTTATGTTTTAATCTGGATTAATTGTCTTCTCATATCCAACTTCATCTGTGACTTCAGTTTGTATTTTCAATGCATTGACTCAAAAGAATGGAAGGCAGATGTTCTGTGTTTGAAAGAAGTATAAATTATTGATCTCATGTCCACAGGGATCCTCCTAGTAAGAAAAGGAAAATGGAGTCCTCCATCCATAATCAGCAGCTGGCAGAGAAAGCAAAGGAAGCATTCAGCAATACACACAGTACTGCTCCTGGCACTCAGGAACTGGAATCCTCTGAAGTGAAAGTAGTGGCCTCTCTTGAAGGCTCCCGCAGTTCTAACTTCACCAACCAAATGCAGCCAAAATGTGCACCAAAGATGCTTTTACCCAAGCCTAAGGTGGCTTTGGTTAAAGTTCCAGTGATGCAGGTTGCTCACTTGCCTGTGTATGTGTCTGCAACAGACTCTTCTGTCAAACCTGCTGTAGTGGCTGTTGATAGTCAAGGTTCAGTTGTAAGTACTGTTCATTTATTGCCTCAGTCTATAGGAATTCTGATTCCAGCCCTGGAGGCAGAAACACTTGTATTTAAAGACAGTATGCCTGTTTCAAAAGTGTCAACTTCTGGTGATCGTGAACCGGTCAGTACTGGTGTACAAGTTGAACTGGACAAGGTTACATCAAATAACACAGGGCAAGAGCTGGGGAATGTTTGTCCCAAGAACAAAATTTCTTCAATAAATATACAGACTGACTTATCTTATATCTCACAGAGCTTTGCACCAGCTGCAGCCTGGACCCCCAGTTCTTCTGTGTCCTCTTGTTCTCAGACAGATCTGTCGTTCAGTTCCCAGGTTTCATTACCCATCAGTGTACAGACACAGACACTGCTGCCTGCTTCCAAACTGACTTCATCCATAGCTGCTCAGACTGATGCTTTCAGTCAGGGCTGCTTTGCAACGTGTGGCATTTCCAGAGAGACTCAAACCAGTAGGACACAGGACTGTATTGATGGAAGAGTACAGATGGACCAAGCTGTAATGTGCAGTGACATTTTTGACAATGTTCCTTCATCATATAATGTTTCTACTCACATTGAACTTCCAGAAAACAATTTAATGCCTGAAAATATAGATCAAACCTTGCTGCAAAGAAGCAGCTGCAAGAGCCTGAATCAGGATACGGTTAAGTCTGAATCCCTTATCAGCTTCAATACACAGACTAATATACTTCCACCTCAAAATACAATGGATAATCAAACCCAGACAATGGACCTGCTAAGTGATCTGGAAAACATCTTTTCAGGAAACATGTCTGGCCAGACACTGGATAATCGTGGCCTTTTGTCTGAGACAAGTTCTAATGCTGACACACATCTTCCATCTGGTCCATCACAGAGCACAGGGATAGACTTCGACATTGAAGAGTTCTTTTCAGCATCCAACATCCAAACTCAGACTGAAGAGAGTGAGCTTGGTACCCTCAACTCTGAGCCAGTTTTGGAGTCACTGGACATTGAAACTCAGACTGATTTCTTATTTTCAGATAGTGCCACTCAATCATATAACTGCCGAGGCAATTCCAACTTCTTAGGTTTGGAGATGTTTGATACACAGACACAGACAGACCTGAATTTCTTTTTGGACAGCACTACCCATCTGCCTTTAGGAAGTATTCTGAAACAGTCCAGTTTCTCCATGAGCACTGACTCATCTGATACAGAAACCCAGACAGAAGTATATATGGCTACTAAAAATACACCCACTCAAAATATTGAAAGCAAAGTCCAGCTCAGTAGTGCTGAGACACAGACTATGGATAGCTGCTTTGAGAATCTGGGGAGTTTATTCCTTACCAGCAATGAAACACAGACAGCAATGGATGACTTCCTTCTGGCTGACTTAGCCTGGAATACAATGGAGTCCCAGTTCAGTTCAGTGGAAACACAGACCTGTGAAGAGCTGTGCTCCTTGTTCCAGAGCTCTGACAAGCCTGGCCACTGAGTGCTACGTTATATTACGTTTCCTGGGGTTTGAATTTAACTTATTGGGGTGGGAGAGATGGCTTTACCAGGTGATCCACTTAGCATTATTGAATGTACTTGTCATGAGCAGTTGACCTAAGAGACTTTTCATGCTGAAGGTACTCTATTGAATATGTAACTTTACATAAACTATGTGTGTATAAATAGAGGGGAAAGGGGGGGCTGTAACATGTTAATGTACATTTAAACCTTAAAAATTTATGTGGTGCCTATGTTTTTTTCCTCGAACTTCTTTACGAAGCTGTTACTGCTTTCATCTAAGCAGAAGAAAATTTAAAGTTGTTCTCTATATCTCTCTCTATTCCTGGCTTACATGCAGGGTTCCAATGTGCTGGACCAAAACCCTGATCTGTTCAATTGAGATGCTTCCCTGAACTTATGGGGGAGGATTCTATTAGTGTAAGCTACTTCTGTTTACTTTTTTTAGTAGCTTGTATTTTAAATCCGGCATGAACGTAATCAGCCGTGTTGTCTTCTTTTACTTTATGCCTTCACAGCTCTTTCTCCTGCATAAGCTGACATTTTTGAAATACCTGTCCAACACACTAGACACATAGAGATTCTTGAATTGTTGAAAATATTTATTATTAAAAATGTGTGTAGAAAGCAGTATTTTTTCCCCTGAGTGGCACTGATGCTCTTTGAAGGGTAGGAAAAGAACGTGGAATTCATAATTGTAGGGAAAATTAGTGTCATCCTTTTAGCTAGTGTAATAAATGGGACTAACATTTTTAGAGTCTTCAGAAGGGATTTGCTTAAATTATTTCTGTCTGTAAGATAAAAATGTTACAATGTGTGTGCCTCCAAGACTGGAATTTGGTTTTGCTGAAGTTCTCCTAGCTTTATTGAGATACGAGTTGAGAAATGTTGCAATGGTTTTTACCTTAAGAGAAGTCTTTTAAAACGGGCAATTAAATTGCTTAAAACACTCACCTTGACTTCTGTTTTTGGACTTCCTGCTTCCAAAAACAATTGGAATCCATACAGCAGAGCTGGGAGATCAGCTCACAGGAGCGCTTCCAGAACAGCTCTCTCTTGCTTTTGCACTTTGATCTGCAGCCCTCAGTTCCTGCAGCTTTGACAGTTTTCCTAAGTAAAGTCAATTTCACACAAACTGATTTTTTTTTTAGAGAAGAAGCATATGACCTCTTGGCACTTTTCTTTTTAATGCTTGGATTGCCCCTCATGCCACTGTTTGTGGTATTTTTCATTTACATTAAGCCAGTTGTGAATGTATGTTGGAATTTGGCCTTAAGTAATTTTTATCTCTTAATATAATATCTGTGAAATGTAGGCCTCTGGTTTTGTATTGGATAGGTTTTAGTTTGTGTAACCTTAAAGGAAAACTCTTTGTGTCAAATTCCTGGGCCTGTAACAGACTTTACTCCTCCATTGTTAGAGGAGAGGTATTGGCTGCATATTTACTGTACAGCCCAGCAGCAAATGTATGTCCAAGCCTTAGGTTTTGAGGACTCCCTATGCTTTGTGCTGCATATTCTCAATTCAAGGATGTGGGAGTTAAGTTACTCATCCATTGCAGCCAGCTTGTTTTTGTTGCAGATGAGCAATACCTTTCTTTTTTCCTTTTTTTTTCCTTTGTCATTTCCTAATACTCTTTATATTGCCGTGGTGAGTGTCTTTACCTTTACTGAAATAATCTCTTTAGATTAATCCTGACATTCACATTTTCCTTCTGAAAACCCATCTGTGTTGCCTGTTCAATTTTTCAGCAGTTCTGGGTATGATTTCAGACACTTCCAGTCTGCCTGAAGAAACTGCAGAATGGAATCTTGCAGTTCCTCAGGAGAAAGTAACTCTGCTGTGGGTAATGCCCAGGTTTCACAATGTCTGTAGAGTTCTCCTCTGAAGGGTGGGATATATTTATAAAACAAAGGCCTCGCTTGTAATTTTGTTTCTTGTGAGGATATGACTGACTCATATTTACCTGCCTACTTTGAAACTGAGAGATAAGATAAAGAACAAAATTAGGTTGATTTATTCTATTGCGATATCTTTCTAGTAGCGTTGCAACTTTTCAAACATTTTAAATGTTTTTCCTTCTCCTGTTTTGCCCTGGCTGAAATAACAGAGAACACTTCTTTATACACTGATTTCTGTGTTTCCCATGTGAAAGAGAGGCAGTTACTATAAACCTGGTTTGGAAAAAGGGTGTTTTCCACAGCTGTAGAAGCTGTTCGTTACCTCTAAATTTAAAAAGTCAGTCTTTGCTCTGCAAGAGAAGGAGTCTTAGGTGCTGAGGAGCAGAATTACTGAAGGGGGTTTGAATTGTAGCCATCTGAGAGACCTGTGAGGTTTGAAGTACTTTGAAACGAATTTACAAACTAGAGTGATAATTGCCATGTTGTGTAAGCCAAAGTTCTTAGCATCAGGGACTGTCAGGAAAAGACCCCAAAGTTTGTGTGGATTAAATCTTGTAATGTAATAATCCAGTTA
This sequence comes from Bombycilla garrulus, assembly GCA_013400315.1. Lineage (NCBI taxonomy): Eukaryota > Metazoa > Chordata > Aves > Passeriformes > Bombycillidae > Bombycilla > Bombycilla garrulus. The sequence goes on from VXBU01012053.1 coordinate 1,740,391, forward strand.
TTGTACTTTGTAATTAAAAGTGTTTCTGAGCTTTGTGTGTCTTATTAAACATGCAAATCACAATCCTTTTGCTCATTCTATTGGTTTAGAACAGTTTGGACTTGAATTAGTGAGCACAGTACTACAACATGAACTCATTTATTGAAAGTGCAAGATTAAGAAATTATTAAATGCCTGCACTCGCTTAGCAAAGACAAAATTAACTTCTGACCAAAATTAACTTCGTTCTTCACTAATTTGATTCTCCATAAATTATTCATAAAAGTGAAAAACAGCTTTGGATAAATGTATGTCTGGCATATGTCACTCAGTTTGGATTTATTAATATTTTTGTGAAAATGTGGATACTGCAGCCAGACTTCATAATTTGGTGAATCCTACACAAAACTTCATGAAGCCTGTTCTGAAACACTATTGCTGAATATTAGGAATTCTTCACATTTAAACAAATTATTGGAAAAGGCTGATTTTCTATTTTTTCCTTCATTATAAAATAAACTTCAGATACAATACTTTCTGGATAGAACTAAAATGGTACTTATCTCCCTTTTTCTGCAGTTTGTCTCTGATTTGATTTTCAAGGCACTGTATTGTAAGTATTGGTCAGCAGTGACTTGCTGTCTTACTCTATTTTTTTTTTATCCTCTGTTGCCATTAGAGCTGCTATACAGAAAGTAACATCAGATTCTCTGTAGCCTCTTAGCACAGTTTTTATCTGGAAGTGATACTAATGTTATGTGTACTTACCCTTTGTGTTTCCTGCTTAATTCTGTTAAGCTGTGATTGCTGGATCTTGATCTGGATGCCTGTGTAACACTATTATAAAACTGAATCAGTTACTTTTGTAGTTTCATTTGTGCTTTTGTTAAAAAGGTGAACAAAGGAAAAAGCAGAAAAATGAAAGGTCTGTCTTCTTGCCTTCGATATGTTTGTCAGAATGCTGAAAGTTTGTCTGACAGTAGATATTTCTTCTTTTTCTTCTTACCACTTTATTTGTGTCTATTTCTGCTAATACACCTGTAAATACTCTCTGCTGTGTGTAGGGAGGGAGTCCTCCCTAAAACTGTGTGTTGGCTTAGAAGAATTGGTAGTTTTAAGTCACAGTTTGCTAATGCTACATATTCTTAGTTACGCAAAGCTGCTTGTGTGTAGAAAATTCTCACTTCCAAAGGATATGAAAGCATTAAAAAATGTATATTGACTTGACAGCTGTAAATGAAACAGCTGCAAAAGAAATGTTGTGAAACCTTGTTTAGTTTTGAACAACTTGATCAGTGTCTGTAACTTAATGTATGTAACTAACTCCTTACAAATTTTTATTCCAAGGCACAAAACAGTTTTTTTTTCTGTTGGAAACAAGAGGCTGAATTTCCCTGTTAGCCATATGGACCCCAGTTGTGTAGGGGCAACAGAACAAAGAGCGTTGGCTGCCTTCCACAGTTCGATATCCTTATGCTGCTAAGATGTGAATTGATTTTTTTGTGAGGCTGGGTAGAAATGTAACAGTAGGCAGAGTTGAGGGCCTAGGGGGCTAGAGTGGGTTTAATAGCCTTTTAAATGTAGGGAAAGTTAACAGAACTTATACTGAATCTACATAGGGTGCTCAACTTGCAAAAGAACACGTTCCTGAAACGGCAACTCGGAGGTGAACCAAATGTGCTTGCCTGTATCATTAAGGTTGTACAGCTTCCTTTGCTTTAATGTATTTCTGACATGTGCTGATTTTTTAAACATGATCTTCATGTACCATTTACTGTTCCAAATGCAATCACACCAAACTGTTGGGAACGTTCTGGGCCTTGCAAGCTTTTTCATTCCTGTTTGGTGAAAGGTGCTGCTATGCTTGTGTCCTGGTGGGAAGAGCCTCCTGTGACCAGGCTGCCATTGATAACAGCAACACTGTGAGGATATGGCTGTTTAGTGGTAGCAAAGCAGTCTGTGGTGCAATCATGCATCTTCTGTTTCTTTTGTTGTTGTTTTTTAAGAGTTGATGTGAATTTAAATGTGTGCGAGAAGGACTTGCTGCTTAGAACGTGACTGAATTCTCTTGTTTCAAGTGCCATTGCTATGCAATGAACAGAACTCAGTGCTCAGCCCCACAGTCAGGGTGAGGGAACGTTTGTGGTTGTGTGTGACTCACTGAAAACCTAACGGGACAGCCTGAAACGGTGGAAACTCCTCAAGAAACTGCCGAGTCAAAGAAGTCCCTTTACTTGTCACCATTTTTCATATGCTGGCTTTACAGTACCTTCAACAACCAGCAGTGGAATGTAATAGATGACTTGTGGTCATGTCAGCTCTACATTTCACAACATCCAGTGCTTTACATGCTTCAAGCACCTGCATGCAGAGCTAGAGTGACAGTACCTCTATCTACAGACATTTGCAAGTGCATCTGTAATAAAGCTAGCTATGAATGATGGCCATATCTTTACAGCTTACTTTGACACCTGATTGCAATCTCATTTAAATTTGTAATTATTTGGAATGAATGAGTAATAAATCTCATGGGTGAGTCCTTCCCAAAGTGTGTGTGAGTTAATCTCAGCAAGGCTGAGAAATGTCCTTAAAATATTTTTCTTTTCATTACTGGTGGGTTTTTTTTTATTTAGAGGACAAATCTAGTTTTCAAATGATGTTTGTGTTTAATTCTTACTGTTTAAGCCAGTAAACTTGCAGTGACCAGACAATATCAAGCATTCATCTTAGATCTACTTTACACGTGACAATCCCAAAGAAGGAATGTTGTCCTAGTAACTGTGAAACTTGTAATTACATTATTGCATGCAGAGAAAACCTTGTGCCAAAATACTGTTACATATTTCCCTCTGTTGGAAACTGAAGTGTTACACAAAGCTACTAATAAGTTATTCACAAGTGTTGAAATGTTTTGTTCACAAATGAAGCACTTATTCAGTCCTGTAAATTATACATATTTTGGAATAAAGTTAACTTCCATCATTTTTTTGCCTTCTGTTTTAATGGCCATGACCTCTGCCTGCGAAGGCCTGGTGGGGGATCCAGTGCCTATTGGCAAGTACCACCCATTGCTCCTGAACATCTCAGTTTTAATTTACAAAACCTCTACCAACTCCAAAGCTTTCAAAATGTACCTTACAATGTTAGTTCTTGATCTCTGGGGGTGCAAAAAGGTTCTCTGTCTCAAACCTCCTGTCAATGCATGCAAAATGTAATCTTTACCTTGTAGGTGCAGTGGGATGAAAACATCAGCAGTTTGAGTGCTGTGACAGATGTCTCACCTCTACAACAGACTCTCAGCACAGGGTTCCTTTGCTTTCTTCCTCAACCTCACCATCCACCCCTCCTGTAGTTTTTATGATCTCTAGTGTCATAACACCAAGTAGAAATTCAGCTACATTATGATGGCTGGGTTTCAAAGTATCCTATTCTAACACCTTATTATTTTGTAATGTATTTTATATAACTGAGAAAATATTTTTTGCTACTGTAAGTATTAATAAAAACCCAAATCCTAGAGTGGCTTGGGTTGAGTACGTCTCATACTCTGTCATTTTTCTTCCTGTATGGTTCCCATGCTTAGTGATGATCCCACCATTTCTGTTAGCTGGAGGATATAGAATGCTGATTTTTGTTGTTTCCTGGAGGTGTTGCATGTGTGATTCAGAGGAGGTGAATGAGCAGAAGCCTTGTGACTGAAGCTTCATCTGCACCGTTCCCTCAGTCCTGAGTGAAGAATTCCCTGATGGACAGCGGGAGGCTGCTGTGTTCAGCCCCATCACAGTCTGAGTTAAGCATTTGCAAACAGCAGCATTCAGGTTTTCCAGAGGGGAAAGGGAGTTATTTCCAGAGAGGAGGATGTCATAAATATCTGGAAACTGAATTCCTGTTCAGAGCATTTAAAATCATGAAATAGTCAGACATGTAAGATCTTTCTAGGAGTAACAGCCTGTGTTCCCATCATAGGGATGGTTCTGCTTTAGATTAGGCTGTTATTTCAGGCTTTTCATCATTCAGGAGGGATTTGATTTGTAGACAGAAGCCAGGTATTCTGACAGACTACAGCTCTGGAAACTTTACAAATGGTAGACAGTCTGAAAGGCAGGAAAACCTAACTCTTGATTGAGAACAGACTGAGAAGAAAGTGGCTGTTCAAAGATAGGCAAGCCCCATGCATTTTCAATTACTGTATTTTCAAACTACTTTCTTGCCTGCTATTGCTGAGAATTCTGCTGGCGGTGAAAGTGTTCCTGACTGGTTTGGGTTTAGTTCCCGAATTTCCTTCACTTGGAGAAATTGCATGCTGGCAAGCTGATTGTTTTCCATCAGAACAATGGAGTTAGAGGCTGATTTTTCTTTCTGTCTCCAGGATTCAACAGTGAATCAGTCCTTTGGATGTTTGACCTAGAACAATAGGAGAAAAATGTTGATTTAACTTTCAGGTGTTCCATCATTGCATTTTTTACATTGTTGTCAACAATTCACTTGTTTTGTTTTGGCACCTTGAATGCAGGAAGCACTTGTGGCTGATCCAGCCTGTAACTTTATTTCCTTTCCTTGAGCAGGAATGGTGCTGTTCTTGAGAGAATTTAACACAAAAACAAGAAGTTGCTGTTTCCTCTGCTGGAAGAACCCAGTGTATTCAAAGGCACATAACTTGATTAAGTTTATGATGGCTGAAGTGTTGTGTATTTGTTTCTTTATGTTCTAGTTCTTTCGTCAGCAGCTTTTCTGGCTTTCTGCTGCAGATCTTGCAGAATAATCTGTGAGTGTGGTCTGTGTTCTTGTGTCAGGTTGTTGTAAAACCTCTGTCTAATCTGTCTGTTTGACAGTTTCAAAAAACAAGCAAAACTTACATGGCATGAAACACTGGAAAACATGGAATAATGTTTATAGCTTTCCTTGCAACTTTTGTTTTTTAATGTAGTCCTAAAAAACTGATTGTCTGCAATGGCAGCAACTTAAAATTAGTCTAACAAACATCTTTGGCTTTATTTTTAATTGGTAATTCATTCATTTCTCAGCGTTCTCACTGAAGCAGCATTATTTTCAGTTGTCTGAATGAAAGAAATTATCTCCTTCTGGACTTCGAAAAACCTTTCTAGTTTCACAGATATA
>VXBU01012053.1:1752080-1773364 GCA_013400315.1 Bombycilla garrulus
CCGCCCGCCCCAGGGCCCCCGCAGGACCCCGACAGCTCTGCCTGGATCCACTTCATCTGAAGCGGGGGGAGCCGGAGCCCGCGCAGGTCGGGGGGCCCCTCGGGGGGGCTCCGCCCGGCGCCTGCCCCGCCGCCTCCCCGCGGGCCGCCCGCAGGAGTTCTCCCGAGTTCTGTACGGAGGGGTAATTTGTGTTTTCTGTGTCACTAGCGGGGCCGGGGGGAGCCCTGGCTCGCCTCCCAGGAGCTCACGGGTTGTGGGCAGGGAGGCCGGGCGCGGGCTCCCCCTGAGTTCCGAGCACTGTGGCTTCCACCAAAGCAGCGGCTGCCGGCCGGGCTCCGGTGAAGGGGCCGGGAATGTGCGGGATTTGCTGGCCAGGACCGGGATCCGCAGGTGAGTGCACATCTTCCCCGCCCCGGAGGTCAGGCTGAGCTGCGGTCACCTCAGCAGGTTACGCGGAGGGCACAGCCGCAGGGCATCCCTCCGCCCTCTTTGCCTAATCCTGCTCGAGCAAAGCCCGGCTCCGGCGAGGGGCTGGATCCGCCCTCTGCGCCTCGCTGAGCCACTCGTGTTCATTGGCCCGCGGGGTCAAGGGCCTGACGGTGCAGGCTAAGGCACAGATTAGTTTTGAACCCAAAAAGACAAAAGTACGGATGCCTCAAGGCGTAGTTGTGTTTCATTATACAGTGAAAGTGTTCCATTTAAAGCAAAGGGTTTTTTTTATTTTTTACTTTCGAACCTTGTTTTGGGTCTTTAATCACAGTCAGAAAGAAAAAAAAAAAAGCATCAGATCCTATTTGAAATGCAACTCACTGAGAGATTTTTAAAATAAAGTGTTTTGGTTTAGAATTCGTGTGGTACAAATTGATGGAGAAATTTGTCAGGATCTTGTGTTCGTTTCAGTAGGATTGGTCCCACAAAGATGCTCGTGTTCAGGTCAGCAGGAAAGTCATGGAATTGTACCAAAGGAACGAGGGACAGCGAGAGTTGAATCTGTAATTCCAGTCTGCATCATGAGCAACACCTTCATTTTTATTCCTATTAACAGTTTAATTAAACAGTATCAATGCAGGAGCCTGCTCTCTGAATTTCCTGCTCCAAATTCTTCATAATAATTTCACTAATGATGGATTTCACAAAACTGGCGAGGTTTAATCAGGCAAATCAAAGTTTGTTCTACCTTGCCATATAAAAGTATATCAATCAAAATTACACAGCATACTGGCTTCTGCCTTCAAAGGTATGTTTTAAATTATATTAGCACTAAACAAAGCGTTTTCCTTCTTAAACATGCTTTTTGAGGAGTTCAGATTGAATACAGGTTGTGCTGGTGCCAAATCTGGGTGCTAGTTTTCCAGGATTGAGGCATGTATGTGTCTGCTGGAGAGGGGCTCTGCAAATATAACTTCTGAGAGTGGTAAAACCATATCAGTGTGATTTTTTGGTTGTGAAGGGCTGTAAGATCAGGCCTTAGATTTTGGATTTTCTGTAGGTTGTTTCAGGATGAAATGCGATTTTTTTTTTAAACTGCATTTTTGTGTTTCTTGAAAGGGTTAAGTGTCCAAGCAGCTTGAGTAATGTGTGGAGTAATGAGTTCTCACAGAATCTTTTGACTTTGGTGAGAATTGAGAGCAGTTTTGTCTCCTGGGGGTCTAATTCAGTCAGAATAATTAAACTTATAAATTCTGGGGAAAAAAAGAGGTCTGGAAACTCAATGGGAAAAGAGTATTTAATTTCATTTCTGTAGATTAATGTTTCTGATTTAATGGAAATAATAGCAAGACTGCTTTCTGTAATACTGGTAGCTTGGTTTTAATTTCCCAGTCAGTTTTCTAATCCCTGTGCTTTTAATGAACCCAGACTTAACAGAAATACACTGTCAGCATCTACTGAGTATTTCACATTTTACTATATTAAGGTCCCCATCTTGTAATACAGTAATCTGTAAATTACCAGAACACATTTATGAAGATAGAATTGCACAGATAGGATCTTAAAATGTTCATGGTTAAAACATACTAAGTGGTGTATTTGATAAAGCAAGCCCAAGTGTCTTTTAGTTGAACTTCACTTTTTATAAGAGCCTTAATACTGGAGAGAAGGAAAAGGACTTGTCTCCATTTGAAAGCACTTTGAAATCTGGTAGAAGTAAAGCAAACCATCATTTATTTATGTGTTGTATCTTTCTAAAGCTTGGCCTTTTTAACTGACAGCGTGAACCAACAGCAGTTATGTGGACTAATGAAAATGCTTGGAGGAAAAAATAGTTTCTATGCATTTTAGATCAACTGATGCTGCAACTTTGCTTATGAAGTTTTAACAGGATTTCCTGTTTATTGTTTCAATGGCTTCAAAAAACACAGACAGTGTTAAAAGATATTTTTAACACTGAGCAATTCTAGAACTCCAAAATGATTTTCCACTGATTGGCAGTTTTCATTGTATGCAGTTTTCATTGTTATTTGATTTATGCAGCATATGTAGGTCTCTAAAGATTCTCTAAAAGTCTCTGAGAAAGTTCTAAAATCTCCTTCTAGCACCTGTGGCTTAACCACTTTCGATTTGGATTACCTAAGTGAATGTACCTGCATCAAGTGCACAAGGAGGTCGTTGTATTTTACTTTATTTTTGATCATGACTTGGGTGAACTTGCTGTTGTCCTTGGTTGGAATTTTACAGGCAGAATTGGGCTGTGGCTTTATATTACTGTTCAGATATTATTGTTCTTTTATTGATGGCCACCTTTACTAAACACAAATCTGAATATTCAACCTTTTGAAATCGTAGCATACCAGGAAAGTGTTTTGCAAAACATTCTCCTGAGCTTCCAAGCAGTTCATTCTGACCTCAACCTAAATTTTGTGAGTAACTTTATGGGCTTGATCAGAGATTATTGGTGAAACATGTGCAAGTCCAGTAAAAGACACGGTCTTGTAGAAGATTTGCAGACAGCTCCATTGTAGTGCCTGGAAAGGGGAGGCTCAGCCAGCCAGCTTTGACCAGAGAATGCTGTTGATGAAATCTGTGGAAGGACATTGAGGTCTTTGCATAGAAATTATCAGCAGCACATGCCAAAGCTGCACTGCTTTGAATACACATTTGCACTTCTCTCGCACTAATTTATTTCTGAGAAAGGTTGATTCACATTTCCAAACATGTTCAGTTCAGTGGCTGGGAGTATTTTTCCACTGGCAGCATTCATGTGGTTTTCAATCCATTAGATTTCAATCTGAGCCCATCTATGCCATCTAATACTGCTAGAAGCATTGTGATAAATGGAGATGAAATAGAAATGTTAAGTGATATTTATATATTATATAAACAATGACTTTGAGGAGAAAAACCTGTGTTGAAGGGGGTCAAGTTGGCCAGACACCAATTATTTTATTGGGAGCTTGAGCAAAACATCTTTTTAGAATTGTATTTCTGAAGAATATTGTTAAAGAAAAATCTTTCACAAGCAAAGATAAATATTTGAAAATTTTCAAGCCAATCTGTTTCTGGAAAAGATGGTTTTATGTGCATGAATGGAGTCCATGCCACCTCCCTTTCCAAGTGATACCAGAATGGTTTGAGCAAGGCAATAATCCTTAGGTCATGTGCTTCACCTGAAAGTGATTTATTCATTGCTTATGTCTCTGCAGGTGTAAAGATGTGTCTGTCGTTTATGGTGCAGAGTTGTAGCTTTCTGAAATGTGCCATGTTATTTTATGTGCACTATAATTTTCATTTATACAGCGAGTTGAGTTGTGCTGTATCTCTGATAGACACAGATGTTTGCTGCTCCACACTGGGACTGGTGGGGTTTTGCATGTGATTCTATGCCTTCTGTGGCAGTATTTTGGAGATTTACCCTAATTATTAGAAATCCTGAAACAAATGAGAACTATTAAGTGACCACAAATGCAATTTCAGCTAGCTAAGCATATTATGTATTAGCATAATATAATCAGTAACTGAAAGTGTAGTACTTATTTTCACCAAATGTACAGAAATTTCAGGTAAATTAATTTTTTTCTCCTCTTAGCATTTGGAAGTAACTTTTTGATGGGAACGTGTGTGCCTCAGTATCTCAGTAAACAACAGAGTAAGTGCACACTCAGTTGTTTCAGCAGATGTGAGGGGCAAAGGTATCACTTGAATGAATGTCTGTTCGTGCATGAGCATCATCCCTTCCCAGATATGTGAAATGTTTTTCCATAATGCCAACAGGCAAGCAGCTGCTAATTTTAATGTAAAGTAACCTGCAAAAGTACTCAGAATCTGATTTTTTTAACATATCATATATTAAAATATTTATGTGCCTTTTCAGCGTTTCCTAGAAATAAAGCTCACGTGTTCCTTAGCTCTGCCACCACCAGTCCAATAATGAACTTGTCATTAAAATGAAATTTTTACAAAAATGTAGTAATCCTAATTCCTGACACGTTTTTAGCTGTGCCAGAAATTGTGTATCTGTAGCAGCCAGAGGGATTTGATAATATTTTCCCATATTACAGTGAAAGAAATGTCAGTCAGAAACGTCTTCCTGGTACACCTCTACATTTATGTAGTTAAGTAAAAAAAAGAAAACAATTGTGGCTATAGTTAATATAACAATATATTTGTTGTATATATTCACCTCTTGCACAAATATTCTAAATATATATTCTATCTGAAGCCAGAAGTTCTAGTTTTCTATGAAATCTGTTCATGGAGACCTGCCTGGCCTTTTCAACTCTTACTGTGACATATCTGATGCTGCATAATGCATATTGTTAAAGTTTTTTGATGGATTTAATCTGTCTGCAGGGTTTATATCACAAAAGTGCTCAGTGCAAGGAATGTCTGAAGTCAATTACTTTTACCTTCCAGCTATTCTGCATGGCTTTTTGGCAAATCCTCAGTAATTCTGTTTCCTTTAGACACTCCACGTGAACATCCTTGGAGTAAATGGAAGGATTACTTAATGGAATGGAAATATATTTGAGCACTGAAATTAAGGATTTTCCAACATAAATAGTTCAAGAAAGAAATAGTTCAAGTAAAGTAAGTAAATATAGTCAATATCGCTGTGAAACAAAGCCCACTGGCCTTATGTAGAGCTGATCAGTATTTTGTTTAAAATGGAAGATGGTGTATTTCAAAATTAAACATGTTCAGGGAAGCACACCTGTTTCACTGAAGGTTTTCTCAGGTTCAGCAGATAGGAGAGAATTTCTCTAAAATAAAGAAGTGATAAGAGTATTTCCTTATATCTGTGTATGGGCTTGAATGTCGGTCTTCCATGAGCAAAGTGGATACTGAGCTATAAAACCGTTGGCTATTGCTTGGAGGTTTTCTTCACCCAGCTTACAAATACTGCTTTAAAATACAATGATTTAAAATACCCTGACAGAAAGGATTTTTGACCCTGGGTTTCCCCATCTCGTGTGAACATCCTCTTCATTAACCACTCTGGCTTTTGCTTGAGGACTCTGTTGTTGAGGAAAGATTTTATTTTATTTTTATGCTACATAGGAAGATTAATTTACTTCAGATTTTTGGAGGGGAAGGCAGGGAAATTTTTTCCTTGCAATTTTTATTTCTTAGATATTAAACAATAGCATGAAGTATAAAAATTGCTTGAAATTACATATGCACTAGTGATTCCAAAGAATATAGCTAAGAATAATGTCAAGTGTGAGATGTGCTTTTTAAAAAACATAATGTGCTTTGATCTAGAAAGGCAGGGGGAAAGTCCTAGTCTCCAGTGCAAGCTATTAATGCCAGGGATTTCTTTCTATGCAATTCTATGGTGCACCTGTTTTTATAGGGATTAACTTGATTGGTGTGGTTCATGTATCAGTGTGGTATGTATAGAATATTCTGTTTAAAGTGTCATTAAGGAAACTGTGTGTCTTAAATGGTGTTACAACTTTAGGCTCTTTTTTGTCCAACCTGACTTCACTAAATCATAAGCAACTCCTCTGAATAACAACAGGACAATATTTCATGACATTGCATAATTAAGTCTCACACATTACACTTATCACCTTCTAGGACAAAAGTTGTGTTACTGTTGTGAGTTTTAAAGTCTTTGTATTTCTGTATCTTAAAACAAAAACCAAATTGTGCTACACTTTTAAACACAAAGACCTAATAAGTGTGTTTTTAAAGCTGATTGAAAGTAGTCAAACTAAAATTGGCTGGGATTCTTGTGTGTCAAGTTTCTGAACTGTGGTGTAAAAAATGTTTGTGTATCTCCTGTGCCTCCTTCATGGAGTGGCACCCTGGGTGCAAAACCTGCCAGCATCTGGACACCAATCCAGGTTGCACTGCGGGAAAATTGCTGTGACAGAATTGCTGTTCTTGGAGAGGTTTGAACAAACCCAACTCCTCCCTTGTAGTGTTACACAAATAGAGGTTCTGTCTTTTGAAGAGAGTGTTTTTCAACATGCAGGTGTTTATTACTGTTTCTTTGATTTACTGTGACTTCATTCTGAAAAAAAAATATTGTTACTTAACTCTGTACTTGACTAGTAAATTACTTTTGGTTGTAGTGTCTTCTGCAATGTTTATATTTCACCAAATAACGTTTGTTTTTAATGTTTGTAAAAGCTAATATCACCAAAAGTCAAAATCAACATTTTCTAATAATGCCTTGTAATTTACCTAGCCTTACAGTATTTCAGAAAATTTTCCACCAAAACTGCATCTAGTCACTATTTGTCACAATTATGAAAAATGGTAATTATAAACCTGTAGCTTCTAGCTGCCATTAAAGATTAATGAGACAACTCATGAGCATGTGGTGACTATAAACTCTTTTTTTTCTTAACCTGACAAACTGTGATGTCTTTTGTTGAGGGTCTGAAGCAATGATGTTCCAGAACCACTGTGCATGTGCACATTGGGATGTAGCTGCAAATCTGAGACAAATACCTGAGATTTGGGGCACATTTTCCAGTCAGCCTGTGCTGAGGGTGTCTCCATCGAGGGCTCTCTGTGGCAGCTGCAGGAGGAATTCTGTGGGGAGTGGGATGGGATGGGATGTAAATGCATGTGTCTGTTCTTATTGTTTTGTGTCAATAGCACAATTTCAGTCCCATTTTAGCATTCTGTGGTTGAGGAAGGGCTGCCTGACCTGCAGAGCTGAGGCTGTCCCAGTACCTGCTAAATGATCCCCAGCACCCTTCCAAATATTCTTTCTCTGTTCACTGCCTACTTGGAAATAATTGTTTCTTGAATTGTTACAATATGCTGCTATTCAGTGTTTCAGTGTACTCAGCATCTTCTCTTGCAATGCCAACAACAGTTTTCAGCTTTTCTTTAATTAGCACTTTTTAAACCTTTTTTTGTAGTACAGATAAAAGCCATATAGCCACAAGGAGAAAAAAATGTTCTATGTTTGTTCTCATGTAACTGGTACAACTTATTTTTCTATCCTCTTTCAGAAATATCTGCCTAGCTGTCTCATTGCTAATATTGGGGGTTTTTTTTTGTGCATGTGTTTCTTTGGAAGGGTGCAGTTATTAATATTGGCCCTCGATTTCTTACTTTTTTTTTTTTTCCCCAGAGGGAATGTTTTATGATTTAATATTCATTTAATCTTTCTGTTCAAGTAAAAATGAATTCTTAGCCCTCAAATTACAGATTCCATAACTGTTTTCTTTCTGCTTAGGTTCTATTTCATAAATATTAGACTGCATTAGTTAGACTCACAGAGAGTAATTTAGATTTCTTTTTGAAAAGGAATATACTTTGAATTTAAAACTGCTGTTATACTTAAATGGTCCTGAAGTAATGGGATTATAGTTGAGTGAAGATTATAATGAAGATTAGTTTCACATTATTCTTGGATTAATTTTTCTTTTTTTTTTTCACTCTTTCATGGGAGAGTATAAGACTATGGTACTTCATCTGATGATTAATCAGAATTACTTGTTGTAGGTAGTCTTATTAATAACAGAAGTTAAAATAAGTGAACTACTACTAAGGATAATAATAACAATAATCATTGTGGATGAGGGTGATACACTGCGGGAAAAAAGAGCTGTACAATGGTGATATTACACCAGTTTTATCACTGGCTTTGCCTTACCAGTTGTGGCACAAGTGAGGGCTTCTCAGAACAGCCAGGACTTGCCAAGAACACAATTCTGTCATTTTCTCTTGATCCAGCACCACGCAGTAAAGAAGGGAGGCAGGTGATGGCAGAAAGCAGAAGTTCTCTTGTGTCCTGAGAAGTGCAAACTCATCCTCCTGTCCTGTGGATTGGCTTTCATGGTCAGAGAAAGGTACAAGGGCTGTACCTGCATTTAAATGCTTCCCTAGGCAAAACATATTCAGCAGTATAAATAATTAAACACTATAAACAAATGACAAATAAAGTGGCCTAATAGCAAAGGATGTAGGATATTTGTACTGCATTAAAATAGATCAGGTCTGAAGTGAGTGAATTATGCTTTGTCAGGAAGAGAGAATCAATATTGTGGGGCAAACTCTAAGCAATCCAGATACCACAGAGTCAATTCTGCTGCCAAGGACTGCTCTTAGACTGTGCTCAAGCAGTGTCAGGAGAGTGGAGAAAATTACATCAAGGACACTCCTAAAATGCTCTCAAAATGTGTCCGTGCCACCTGCAGCAAATCTTGGTGGTAATTTGCAGTGACTGGGCGTTGCTCGAAGCTGTTTTAATATTGCCTTACAGGTAGGAGTCCTGTTCCCTGGAAAACCACCCCCAGGGCTGCTGGTTCCCATCACTTCAGTCACATGGCCATGGTTTAAGTTAATTCCTTTGTTCCATGCAGCGCTGTGAGAAACGTGTTTGTGTGTTTTAAACATTTTCCATGGAGCGGGGTGTTTCCATCCGTTTTGCTGCCCTAGCAGTAGCCCTGGGCGAGTCCTGCTGAGCCCGCAGCCCGGGCAGCTGCAGGCCCGGACAGCACCGCTCCCGGCCCCGGCTTCAAGGCTCCAGGTGCCACCGTGTGGTGAATTTGTGCGGTAATTCCTATTTTGAATTGCACTCAGATCCGTCAGAGCACCGTTTGCGACCTGAAGTTTTTTTTTTCCACTGGTGACCTGTGTTTATTAAATAATTGTGCGATATTCTTAGGTTTTCTTCCTCTTCTGCAGAATATTTGGTGTAGATGGTGCAGTTCCCTTTGCCTCTTTGCAGTAGGACCTCCCCACATCGCAGCAGAAAAGCCTCGTGTGCCCAGAGGGTGATTGATGGCTGCAGTTCAGTTCATTCACTCGGCTGGGCTGAAGATGGATGGCGTGGCCTTTCTGTGTCAGTTTCGCAGATTAGAACTCAGTGATGGGAACCATTTCTACGGGGAGATTTTAGATTCCCAACCTGTCAGTCTGAAGGAAAAGGAAAGAGGATCCTCAGCCACAGGACTGCCCTTGTCTGCAGACACCAGTTCAGGCAAGCATTGGATACTGAGATTTGCTGCACTTCTAAGCAGAGCTGTTTACAGATTGTCTCACTGCTTATTTAATGAGAGTGAAGCTGACATTGTCCTTCTTTTATGCTCATCAAAACAATGCCAAGTGTTTGATGTATTTTAGTTCTTTTAAACATTGATATTTTTTTCTCTCTCTCTAGTAAGAAGTAACAATTACATGATTTCTATTGACATACATTACAAGCCCATGATTCAGAGAGATGCAGCACTCCATGGGCTGAAAAACAGGCAAAATGTCAAGCATTCAAGCTTTTGAGGACTGATGTTGATAAGAAATTTGGAAAACAAAGTATGGATTGAAAAACTTAGTTCCAAGTTTAGCTTTTACTAGTCATCTAGATAATTGGGGAGAGAAAGGGGTTGGTACTTGAGGAACAGTGAGGAAGTGTTGGCACAAAGAAAGGTGATGATATAATTAACACCCAGGAGATAGAGTGATGTAATTATTGGTTGTGGGATTATAACCTGCTGTAAACCAAATCTCTGTATTGAAGCTATAATGTATATAAATTATCCTGTAATTGTAATTAAGTTCTTAAGCTCAGGATCAAGACTTAAGAGGTCACAGATAAAGTGATTATTTTTGTAAGAAATCACCTCCTTTATTAATTTTCTGTAGCACACACTGGTGAACAAGTTTGATGTTTTCCCCAACAACTTATACAAAAGCATTCAAAATTGTGTCATAGACCAAAGGTAGTGCACATTCACTCCATCTTTTTATGTTGACAAAGACATTAATTGTGGATTCATGTCAGCAAGTGCTGCATTCATGCTCCCGCAGGCTGGCTTCAACCTGAGCCTGCTGCTCTGCCTGAGGCTTCCTGCTGAACTTAGTGAAGTCAGGAGATGCTTGGAGCTCTGCTTGGGTAGCAAACATCAAACAAGGAAGGACATGTGCTTTTGGCAGCATAATTCAGGTAGTTGAGTGAATTGGAAAAAGGTATAAAAAACACTTGGTCCAATAGACATAATTGCAGAACACCACAGAAAAAGGAAAGGAAAAGGGAACGGAAAAGGAAAAGAACCTAAGTACTATTTTTCCCATTTTAAGAGAATAAGTCACTTTAAAGTAGTATAAAAATTTTTAAGGTGTTCTTGATCCTCCCCTTTAGGCAACAGAACACCACTTTCCCACCAGCACACCATGAAAGAGAGGTTTAATTGTTTCAGGTACTTGTACCAGACAGTTGTCATTTATGCACATGTTGTATATAAACTGCTAATACAGTTTAAATGGACAAAGTCTGAGAAGAGACCAGGTTTGCCAGTTTTTATTGTTCCCCAGGGTCCCTAAGTCATTACAGAAATTACTACTTTATTTATCAAAATAAAAGAATACAAACATTTTAAGGGAAAAT
The DNA here is from genome assembly GCA_013400315.1 of Bombycilla garrulus. Classification (NCBI taxonomy): domain Eukaryota; kingdom Metazoa; phylum Chordata; class Aves; order Passeriformes; family Bombycillidae; genus Bombycilla; species Bombycilla garrulus. The sequence goes on from VXBU01012053.1 coordinate 1,762,870, forward strand.
GGTATCAAAATGCATTACAGCGCTCTGGACTAACCTCTACGGGGAGATCACCAAGGTATTCCACAGCAAAGAATGAAGGGCCTGTTACTCTCCAGCCAAGTGGGAAAAAAAGATGGTGAAAGAAACAGTATCAAATAGAAACATTTTCCTGCATTCCTACCTCCATTTGCCTGCACTTACTGTATTTGAAACAAACTTTCTCTTTTCCTTCCAAAGTGTACAGGGAGTAAAGAGGACCAAGCTCCCAGCTCTCTGAGACCTGAACGTTGTCACAATAAATACTACACGGAACTGTGAATAATGGATAAGTACTAAGAGTTTTTAAAACATTCACACATTTAAACATTTTGTTTATCATCCAGGGCCAAGTCAGAACTCCTATGCAACAGTCAAGTGCCCTCGTTCCTCTTACTCATTCTGCAGTTTAACTCCTGTGGAGAAGATGAAGCAATCTTAAATACACAGCGGAGTCTCTCTTGGCAGGGCTTTGATGTGTGACTTCTGCAGCAGAAGTTTGCTCCTAGGATTTAAACCCAAAAACCACCAAAGCAATTACTTTGCCATCCCTTCAGATCATAAAAGAAACCCTCTTTTTATACATTAGAAAGGTTTCTGTATTACCAGCAGTGTACTTGTGCACTTTAGAAGGCCTGTGATTCACATTCCTTTAGAAAGAAGGAACTTTCAAAGCAATATGAAATTTGCTTTAGTCATCTTATGGGAATTAAGTGTTCCCCTGCTTCCTCTTAGATCAACCTAAATCGTTGGGGTTTGTTCCCATTTTGTGCTTAGCTGCTAATAACCGTTTTAAAATAGTGGGAAAATGTTTAGATCAAAACTCTGCATACTACTGTGCTTTCCTAAAGTACAGGTGTGTACAACTCCACCTTACCATTATATGTCACATCAACTTTGAGTTCACATTTGTGGATTCATTACATATCAAGTCTAATGGAATCAGCTGCTTCAGCTGGCTGGTTTGCAGAGGGGAAGTTTTGGGTTCAGTCCCAGGATATCACCAGAGCAGTTGGCTACTTGATCTTAAATACAGACACACATGGATATAGGAGATGTCAAACTATTGCTGATCACACGATTTCCACAAGTACCTGCTCTGCTGAAATCACCACAACTGCCAGGCAAAAGATGGAAAATTAATTCCTTAATTACTTGTGACTTAGGTAGTGTTAACTGGACAGAAATACAGCCAAAATAATCCACTGTAGAACCCTGATAAACAATCACTGCAGGAGCTCTGCACACTAAGAAAGCACAGAGAGGGGAAGGCAGGGCTCCCAGCTGTCCTGTCTTAATTACAGAGTTTAAAAATAAAAAAAAAGGAAAAGGGAAAAAAAATAAAAAGGAAAGCAAAGGATTAATAAGTTCTGTAAAGAAATAAAAATCATGCAGAGAGGTAGTTGATATGGCTTCTGTTTTTTTGGTACCATCTTTGCAACCCTAAGAAAGAAGAACATGAGTAGGTTAGGAAGACACCGCTTTTCAGTGGTTTGGGAGCAATAGAAAAGTACTGCAGGGAAAACTGTAGTCCAGGTTATGAGAACAGTCATATCCCTATGACAGAATTGCCATGTTAAGGCTGTTGTTACTAAATTTGATGTCAAATGAATCTATGGAACTATATAGTTTAGCAAGAGAATTTTGTTTCCCAAAATATTATAAATATCTACAGTTACATGAATTCGACAATGGAATAAAAAACCCACATGTACACAGCTGTGAAACACATTTATCACTCTAATTATTTATAGTCTTGTATATGTGATCTTAAGTGGTATTCTTCAAGTTACCAAAAGTGGATAGTCAGTATTTCCTTAATTGATGACAAACTACACTGAGATATTTTATATGAATTTATTACATTATTCCAGCTCAGTCCTCAATGGATTTTATGTATCTTTCATAGGCATCTTCAGTCATCAGTTCATCAAGTTCAGCAGGGTTTGCCACAGTCATCTTGATAAGCCAACCTGTAGTCAGGAAATTAAGAAGAATTGGCAATATCCTACAAAAACCATTCATGTTACCCCCTAGGAAAGCATTCCCAGCAGGAACAACTAGCCTTGGATCACTGGAGAATCAGCAAGGTTTCTGTGCAGGCAAAACAACATTTCAGTATTTAAAGAAATGAACAACCAACCAAGTCATCAAAAGAAATGGCCACTGAGTCAGAGCAGTTGTGTAATTTAGTGCTGGCTGTGACAGTGGCAATGAGAGATGCTGTCTGCAAACAATAAAGCAGCCTGACCTCTCAGTATCATGAACTCTAACAAAATTCAAAACCCAGAAATGCAGTTAAGGCAAACAGATTTAAATTCAGCCCCAGTGTATATCTGAAAATAAGATGTAAAACAGCTGTTCAAAGATGACACTGATAATGATTTTGTGTTAAATTTTACAGGGCTTGAACTATATTCATTATATTCCATTTAAATCTCCACACCATTAAACTGGAAGAACAGGAATTGCAGAGCCATTTGTAGCAGCAAGAATCCACATAGTATTCATTATTGAAAGATAAAAGTGACATCTTACCATCTTGATAACAGGATTTATTGACAAGGCCTGGATTATCTGCAAGGGCAGCATTAATCTCAGTCACTTCTCCTGTGAGAGGGGAGTAGAGTTCACTAGCAGCTTTCACACTTTCCAAAGCCCCAAACTCATCTGAAACAGAGAATATCATTGAACATTTCTAAGGGGAAAACACAAAGCACTTCCATTTCTTCAGTCAGACATTCTGGTGATGACCCAACCCATGAAGAAATGTCTTGGTCTTGAGCAAGAAAACAGACTGAAGTCACCCACTTTGTGACAAGGATCAGCATTATTAAATTTGCTGTTCATGCTTTTGAATTCTGGGGAACTTGTGCTAGCTGGCTACTACAGAAGGGACAGGAAATCCTTACATTTGGTTAATCCTTTGCCTAAAGCTCCACAGCCCATATGATATTGACTTAGAAGGAACAACACCCAGCTCTTGCTGCAAGAGACTTAAATATGCCTTTTATCTCTAATTTAAACCCTTTTAATTGTAATTTGCTTACAAAACCAACACAGCCACAATTTCAGCAATCCCATTTTTCCTTCAGAAACACTATCAAGGGTTGTATTTGCACTCACTGGAAAACACACATTAGTATTCAGAAGCACCACACTGGAAGCACCCAGCAGCTCTTCCCCTTTTCCTGTTTTGCTGGGAGTTATGGAAATGGTGCCTGGAGCAATGTTAGTCCAGAGCAGCTCTCAGCCACAAGCAAACAGAGGCTGAAGGAACAGGGAGCTGCCAGAAGAATAGATAGGCACCAGCACAAGGGATCTGAGAACAACTTGTTCTGGGAAAGCCTGGAATTAGACTGAGGCCAGAACGGGTAAAAAAGAGAAAAACTTAAATGGAAATTAAATTCCTTCAAATAAAGCAAAACTAAAAGTTGGTTAATTAAAATCCTACACAGAGAGACCTTTTGGCTAACAGTCAGCATTCAGAGCAATAGATTTGGCCAAAACAGTTTGATAGGGATCTATGCCACAAGAAGGATGGCAGAAGAAAACCCTTCTACTTTACCTCACACACCCCCATTTATTTTTTAAAAACTGTCTGAAAAATCATGACACTCTCTTCTTCATATACTACTGAGACAACTCTCCAAGTTAATACAGGAAAAGGCTTTTCATTTCTACCTATTAATGCTCATTTTCCTTAACAGGAAAAGTTACAAAATTGAACGATGAAGAATGTAACAACTTGCACATCACTAACAAGCAAAAACTCTGTGATCATATTTGATACCCCAAAATCACTAAGTCTCTATCTTTGTAGAAAAATTAGAGCTTGATATCAATTAGAAGTTTCACATCCCACAATTCACAAAGTGCATAACTGGAGAATTACACAAATAAACACCTGCAAGTTCAGATCAAAGCATAAATATTTTTAAAACAGAGTATAGATAAAATTACAAAAATATTTTAAATACTTAATTTTTGAATAAATATCTTCAGTTTAAAAAGTGTGTAATTTCTGCTGCTAAGCACAGTGTGACAGTGAGAATTTAATTTTAAAGCTGTCTCTTGTAGAAATACCTGAATTTGTTTTGCATCCAGAAGCTTTATAATGGTGTTAATAACCATAAATATTATTTCAGCAAATCCATCTTTGCAAAGGAAAAGTGAGATGAGTAGAATAATCACTTCAAGAGCAACTAGAACTGAAACTTACCGTGTTTACTCAATTTTGTCCCAACTTCTGGAAGACTACAGTAAACAACGTCTCCTAATGCTTCCTTAAAAGAAAAACAAGAGCATTAGAGCATACATTAACAAAACTACACATAGAACTGATACAGTAACTCTAGAATCTGCACATAAGTATTCTCTGTCTCTAAATATTGCTCTCATTCTTTATGGATTGCATATTTTTCAGTTTTTCTTAGCAAACATTTAACATGAATAAACTGTTGTGTTATCATGCCCCAAATACCAAATTATTGTTTCTCTATTCCAGCGCTAATAACCCTCAGACTCGGTTTATATGCAGATTTCTTCTGGCAGAATGAGGAATAATATCTGCTGATCTTCTTAGCATCAGCTACAGTGAGCTGTTAGCACACAGTTTGTCCTTCCTGACTTAACTGACCTTATCACCATAAGAATTGGCTCAACTCTTCCCTGACACAAGTACTCTATCTCACACAAGACCAGAGAGTATCAGAGTTAGTGACAGAAACCTGAGATTAAAAAATAATATGCTTGTCCTGAGAAACATTAATTCCATTTATTGATAGCTTGTCCCATTCTTTCTTATATTTCATGTACAGCCCAGAATTTGCCTGTGACTATTCCAAATCAAGTACCTGCATGAGAACAAAGACATCCAAAGGAATTCCTGTCTTAGAGTAAGAAATACGTGCCATGCTGTACATCTGTTCACGACTGTTCTTTGGCCAAAGGGATTTCACCAGATTTGTGTTCAAAGGAAATTTCACCTAAAAACGTACACCATGTCCTCTTCACACAGCCACAAACTGCTCAGGCTTAGACCTGAACACTGAAGTTTCTCACCAAGTTCAGCTCTCCACAGGCTCAATCTGAGGCTATTAAGACCATATCAGAATGCTGAGATGGCACAAATATCACAAATAACGTGACAGACCCAGGTCCAAAAAATCGTGCTCAGTGTGTCGCACATGCAATTAAAACAATAAGAAAAACGTAAATGTCCAAAGAGCAAGGACAGAGCAGATAGGCATAAATAAATATTGCAGACCTGGGCAAGGGGGAAGAGATCAATACCTGTGCAAAATCGCTGATTCCTACTGTTCCAATGCCATTTTCCACAGATATCCATTCGTGCTTGTCTGTGAATTTGCGGGCTAAAATGAAACAAACTTGACATTCAGAAAGAAGCGACATGATGCTCACTTAAATACATTTGCAGGCTTAACCTGTGGGGCTTTTCACTGAGTTTGTTCATTTTTCCTGGAAAGTATTTTAACCAGCACATGCAATTTACAGAAGCACAGAACATGCTCAGAGACAGGGCAGAGGCTCACTGGGTGTCCTGCTCAGAGTATTATCAGCTCCTGAGCAACCATCTGGACACTGATAAAGTACAGGAGCAGCTCTACTTCAAACAGCAGTCCAGATCTAAAGCTTAGGTGTGTATTTTACTCAGAGTCATACATTTCTATGATAGCACAGGGGCTTTTCAAACATAATTGGTATTTATTTCTGATAACTACTTTATTATGGTTGGGAAGGCCAGTGTTGGTGACCCTAGAAACGCTGTGAGCATTGCAGCATCTCATTCCAAGTGCAGAGCTGGCACAGTTCTATGTAATATTAAGGCAAATTAATACAGGACAAATTAATAAGACAACTCAGACAACTGCTACTTAATAGACCTTGCTCTCTGTTAATATTGCTACTCTGAGGAGAATACAGTAGTTATTCTGTATCACTTTAAAAGGGGTCTGTTAAAACCTTGTTAAACCTTTTCACAACAAGGTTACAATTCTCCTCACATTTCAGATCTGGAAGATTCAAGACAACTTTATTATAAGCAACTGTTTTTATAAAGTCATATGGAGAAACTTCAAAAGAAGGAACTGAAGCAACATTTTTCTTGCTAGCATTTTTCCTCGAACTTTTTTTATTCTGAGAATTTTCAGCCTGCCATGTCTGTTTTCTCCCTTCTACATAACTTCCCTGTAGATGCCATCCTACTTTTTTTTTTTTTTTAATAATCAGTTTATTTTCCACTTGCAGCACCCATCCAGTCAGGCACGGGATGTTGCAGAAGCTGGAAAAGGTAACTTCTGAAACAGCTGAGTGAGTAGTGCCAGAGTAGTACAGCTGCACCTTCCTTTAGAGTTCAAAATTCTTTTCTCAAGCTCATCCTGTAGACTGGACTCTTTGTAGCAAACAACAAAGAAACTACACTTCAAACCCGTGTATGTTTTTAAAACTGTACATGAAGGAAAACAGAAGCTCTCATTGTAAGCCTGCTAAATTCTTTCCTGACAGTCAATACTTTAAGCTTCTAAGTTGCTGTGATACTCTTGTGTCTGAAAAGTTCAAGAGTAGCAAGTCTCAGATAAAAGTTTGTCTTAGAATAGGGCCCAAATTTTATAGAGTTCAGTAGAAGAAAATGTGTTTGCAAGTACAGTACACAAACAAGCATGAGTAAATATGAAGTATTTTCCTGTGAATTATCAGTCAAAAATGCAAAGATTTTCATCTAGCACTACTTATAAATACAAAAAAAATCATGACACTCTCTAATGAACAGTCTTAAACGTCTCAATTTCAGGTCAAGACATTAAACCCATGGGAACTCTAGTGGAAATGAGTAATGAACTGTAAGAATGGAGAATGACAGCTGACAAATTTCAAATCTAAGCTGAACATTAGTGATGTTACACATAGCACAAAGAAGCCAACCAGTACATTTTTATTCAGGATAATAATATTGTGTAGAATCTGTTTATGAAGCAAGGCTCAAAAACCAGAAGGTTTTCACACCAGTTTGGAATACAGCAGTGAAATGTCCTGAACAGTTAGAAGAGCACGTAACTTTCTTGCAGGACAAAAAAAAAAGATGAAAAATTTACATTATGAGCATGCAACAAAAACCACTGCAAATAAAGTAAAGGTCAAATTGAAAACAGTTAATAAGTAATCTCAAAATTTGAACTTTAAGCTTATGTGGTCAGCACATTAAATAAATCAACCTAAAGGAATATGAAATGTCAATGCATACCAAATCTCTCTGCATTCTTTTAGAGAAGAGCAGCTGAATTTACTCCAGCTTCATTCATTGCAACAGGACTTTGGTTTCAGTTTAACTAGCACACTCTGAACTCAGCCCTTCACTTAGTGTAATGTGCCTCCATTAAATATTTCATATATAACTGAAAAGTGAACTCACACCTCCACAAAAAGGCATACAAAATTTTTCCTCTCTGCCTCAAACAAAAGCACTGTTTGTTATTCCTTCAAGTGATGTGTATACAAAAACAATGGGTACATTGGCCAGAATAGTGAAAAAAAAGCTTAGATCTTGACTCAGTTTGCAAGTAATGAACAATAAGTATTATTTCTTTCACTTGCAGCAGAATGCAACTAAACAGGTAGGCTTAAGTTTGTCTGGAAAGAAATAGGTGAGCTCTTCTTAGTGGCTGTCATTACTTTTACAGCATATTCTCTTCCTTGCCTACTTTTTAAACATCTCTGTTTGCTAGAGTATCTGTTTTTCAGACTTTCATGGGTAACTTTCATTCAAAGAGAGCTCTGACAGCAGCAGATGCTTTCAGAATTAACCACACCAAATGCAGAATCACAGCAAGCACTGAGGCACGAGTCCATTCCCTGCCGTGCAGCTGCCCAGGAGCCAGAGCCGAACTGCTGCAGCCCGGAGCGGCTCAAGGCCCTGCAAGCCCGGCTGGGTCTCTCTGGCTGTCCCTGCTGTGGCTCTGCCTCCGCCAGACACCCACCCCTGCCCCTTTCTGGTGCTGCGGATGCTCCTTAGAACCAACACCAAGCTGTTTGCGAGCGGTAATCCCGGGAAAAGCGTTCCGCTACTCTGGGCAAGCTGGTGTGCTCCCCGCTCGGCTCACTCTGCGAAGCCTCTCTCTGGGAACAGAAGGGGACTGAGCCGCTTCGCTCAACACTGCAGGGTGGAGGTGAGGTTAAAAGTTTCTGGCCAACTAGCGGAGGTGAAGCTGCTCCTGCGGGAGCGGGGTGGGCAGTGCCAGCAGCGCCCGGGCAGGTGAGGGGCCCTCGGGGGGTTCAGCCATCTTGCGAAGTTCTCCGGGCCCCGCCGACACCGGGGGGCTCCGGGCGGCTGCAGCACCGCGCTCCGAGGGGCCGCCGGNTTAGAGTTCAAAATTCTTTTCTCAAGCTCATCCTGTAGACTGGACTCTTTGTAGCAAACAACAAAGAAACTACACTTCAAACCCGTGTATGTTTTTAAAACTGTACATGAAGGAAAACAGAAGCTCTCACTGTAAGCCTGCTAAATTCTTTCCTGACAGTCAATACTTTAAGCTTCTAAGTTGCTGTGATACTCTTGTGTCTGAAAAGTTCAAGAGTAGCAAGTCTCAGATAAAAGTTTGTCTTAGAATAGGGCCCAAATTTTATAGAGTTCAGTAGAAGAAAATGTGTTTGCAAGTACAGTACACAAACAAGCATGAGTAAATATGAAGTATTTTCCTGTGAATTATCAGTCAAAAATGCAAAGATTTTCATCTAGCACTACTTATAAATACAAAAAAAATCATGACACTCTCTAATGAACAGTCTTAAACGTCTCAATTTCAGGTCAAGACATTAAACCCATGGGAACTCTAGTGGAAATGAGTAATGAACTGTAAGAATGGAGAATGACAGCTGACAAATTTCAAATCTAAGCTGAACATTAGTGATGTTACACATAGCACAAAGAAGCCAACCAGTACATTTTTATTCAGGATAATAATATTGTGTAGAATCTGTTTATGAAGCAAGGCTCAAAAACCAGAAGGTTTTCACACCAGTTTGGAATACAGCAGTGAAATGTCCTGAACAGTTAGAAGAGCACGTAACTTTCTTGCAGGACAAAAAAAAAAGATGAAAAATTTACATTATGAGCATGCAACAAAAACCACTGCAAATAAAGTAAAGGTCAAATTGAAAACAGTTAATAAGTAATCTCAAAATTTGAACTTTAAGCTTATGTGGTCAGCACATTAAATAAATCAACCTAAAGGAATATGAAATGTCAATGCATACCAAATCTCTCTGCATTCTTTTAGAGAAGAGCAGCTGAATTTACTCCAGCTTCATTCATTGCAACAGGACTTTGGTTTCAGTTTAACTAGCACACTCTGAACTCAGCCCTTCACTTAGTGTAATGTGCCTCCATTAAATATTTCATATATAACTGAAAAGTGAACTCACACCTCCACAAAAAGGCATACAAAATTTTTCCTCTCTGCCTCAAACAAAAGCACTGTTTGTTATTCCTTCAAGTGATGTGTATAGAAAAACAATGGGTACATTGGCCAGAATAGTGAAGAAAAAGCTTAGATCTTGACTCAGTTTGCAAGTAATGAACAATAAGTATTATTTCTTTCACTTGCAGCAGAATGCAACTAAACAGGTAGGCTTAAGTTTGTCTGGAAAGAAATAGGTGAGCTCTTCTTAGTGGCTGTCATTACTTTTACAGCATATTCTCTTCCTTGCCTACTTTTTAAACATCTCTGTTTGCTAGAGTATCTGTTTTTCAGACTTTCATGGGTAACTTTCATTCAAAGAGAGCTCTGACAGCAGCAGATGCTTTCAGAATTAACCACACCAAATGCAGAATCACAGCAAGCACTGAGGCACGAGTCCATTCCCTGCCGTGCAGCTGCCCAGGAGCCAGAGCCGAACTGCTGCAGCCCGGAGCGGCTCAAGGCCCTGCAAGCCCGGCTGGGTCTCTCTGGCTGTCCCTGCTCCACGCCGGTCCCTGCTGCGGCTCTGCCTCCTCCAGACACCCACCCCTGCCCTTTTCTGGCGCTGCGGATGCTCCTTAGAACCAACACCAAGCTGTTTGCGAGCGGTAATCCCGGGAAAAGCGTTCCGCTACTCTGGGCAAGCTGGTGTGCTCCCCGCTCGGCTCACTCTGCGAAGCCTCTCTCTGGGAACAGAAGGGGACTGAGCCGCTTCGCTCAACACTGCAGCGTGGAGATGAGGTTAAAAGTTTCTGGCCAACTAGCGGAGGTGAAGCTGCTCCTGCGGGAGCGGGGTGGGCAGTGCCAGCAGCGCNCCGAGGGGCCGCCGGGGCACGGCACGGCGGGAGGGAAGGACAGAAGGATAGAGGGACACAGGACGGCCGCTGCCCAGAGCCGCCAGCAGGACCCGCGCTCCGGCCGCTCCGCGCACCCAGCCCCGGCTGGCGGGGCCTCCCCGCGGGCTGGGCCGGGACGAGCCCCCGCAGCCCACCCTCCCGGGCACG
>VXBU01012053.1:1774836-1836055 GCA_013400315.1 Bombycilla garrulus
TATATATATATATATCCTGTCTTCTGTCAGCCATATCCTTTGTTTTCATCTCCCTTGACTTTATTTAAAACATAGAGGAATTCTGGGCAGTACTGGATTGCTAAGATGGATTTCACACCACACTATCAATAGCCTGAATGGGTCAGGCACTCAGAGTGAGAGTTTTAAAAGGAGCTGTAAAGCCTCATGCACTTCAGTAGCAGTTTTGGCACTGATTTCAATACAGCCCAGCACAAGCCTAAGAGTTTTTTGATGGATGTAGTATATGAACAGAAGGCTACAAATCAGATCTGAACAGGGACTCATCTGAACAGGAATGGACAGTGTAAATCTGGAAAATCTGAAGTGTACTTTCTGAGCAAATGTTGCCTTCTTAGGAGTTGGACTGAATTTGCATGGTTTCACCATGGTTGAAAGTAAGCACTGAACAAAAAAATGTTAAAAGCAAGAGAACTTAGGTGAACAAACCTGGTAATGGCTCTGCTCCTCACTAAAAGCAACCAGAATCACTGAAATGAACAGATTCAGTACCACAAACGTCATAAAAATGATGCAGGATCCAATTAAGAAGGAGCCCAAAATTGGATTGTAGTCCAAGACCTGTATAAAGCATAAGGTAAGACATAAAAAATCAAACAAAAAAGCATACATACATACCTACATACATACAAACAAGCAGGTAAGATTCAATAAGAGGTCTGTCACCTTGAAAATCCTGCGTCTAATCAATTATGATGTATGTATTATATACATATATAAATTTTCTACTCTGGTATTGTCCTTTGTTGATATGATATAGTACGAAGCCAACAGAATATTTTACATACATGTGTGTAAATCTGGGCGATCTTTGGGGGTTTTTAAGTATTTGTGTTTGATTGTAATGGTATGACAGTTTCACATGAAAGTTGACAAGCCTGGAGATCTGTTTATCCACAGAACAGCTGAAGCTTCCTAATGCCTCAGCTTTCAAAATAGATGAAATCTCTGTATGCATTTCATTTACTTTACTGTATGCTTTACAAAGAAGCACAGTCAGACTGTCAGAGACACTTAGAAACCAAGGGCTGTGAAAAATCAAAATACTAATTTTCATAACATCTACAACATAAGAATATATTTTCATTATTTTCATGAGTGGGATATAGAGGTGAAAATGTGCGAAATTATTGACCTTTAAAGCCACCCATATCCTATTGGATCCACGGTCTAAAAACATGCACCAAGGAGGACTTCNTGAACAAACCTGGTAATGGCTCTGCTCCTCACTAAAAGCAACCAGAATCACTGAAATGAACAGATTCAGTACCACAAACGTCATAAAAATGATGCAGGATCCAATTAAGAAGGAGCCCAAAATTGGATTGTAGTCCAAGACCTGTATAAAGCATAAGGTAAGACATAAAAAATCAAACAAAAAAGCATACATACATACCTACAAACAAGCAGGTAAGACTCAATAAGAGGTCTGTCGCCTTGAAAATCCTGTGTCTAATCAATTATGACATATGTATTATATATATATATAAATTTTCTACTCTAGTATTGTCCTTTGTTGATATGATATAGTACGAAGCCAACAGAATATTTTACATACATGTGTGTAAATCTGGGCGATCTTTGGGGGTTTTTAAGTATTTGTGTTTGATTGTAATGGTATGACAGTTTCACATGAAAGTTGACAAGCCTGGAGATCTGTTTATCCACAGAACAGCTGAAGCTTCCTAATGCCTCAGCTTTCAAAATAGATGAAATCTCTGTATGCATTTCATTTACTTTACTGTATGCTTTACAAAGAAGCACAGTCAGACTGTCAGAGACACTTAGAAACCAAGGGCTGTGAAAAATCAAAATACTAATTTTCATAACATCTACAACATAAGAATATATTTTCATTATTTTCATGAGTGGGATATAGAGGTGAAAATGTGTGAAATTATTGATCTTTAAAGCCACCCATATCCTATTGGATCCACGGTCTAAAAACATGCACCAAGGAGGACTTCACAGTCAGAGATATCCAAGAATTAATCCACAAAGAAATGTTCAAAGGATATTGAAATATTTGAAAGCTCATACTGAAGATGTGGTATATAAAGAATAACAAAATTAAGATGAAGTTCCCTTATGGAAGGCCTTGCCTTTCTTGGGAAGATAGAGGAGGTGTTCAGAACAAACACAGGGCTTTGCTCACATTTCTGTCTGTAGCTTTTTAAGGAAAATGCTCAAAACTTTTAGTAATCAATTAGTAACATCTCTAGTTGAAATGTGAGCAGGTTTCTTAATGAAAGGTTCGTTATGAGCCTCCTCGTGGTCAAAACAGGACATGAAAGATATTTCACTTGATGTCTTTTTCTTGCTCAGAAAAGGTGGCTGCCTTAGGGAGCTGTGGAGCTTGCAGAATTAGATTAATGTTTAACACTAATTGAAAGTCATTCTATTTGCTGGGTCAAAGCATATTTGATAGCTGAGATGCAAGGCTGTAAACTTCTCAAAATTAGATGTGGTACCTCCTCATAGTTGAAGATTCCCAGCTGAAGACTGAGCATGGTCTCTGCTGAATCCAAGAGAGTTTTATAAGAGTAGAGCTTCCAGCCAAATATCAGGTTTGCCTGCAGAGGACAGAAGTCATGTCTTATGTCGTGATCAGACTCCAGCTGCAAAGTGTGTTTAGCTTTATCCTTTTATCATGGACACAAGAATGTCTTGTATCTGCTTAGCCTGCCACTAGATATATTAAAAAGATAATTATTTCCCATTTATAAACTAGCCAAACAGATAATGGCACTTTCTGAATGCTCCACAATTTAAGCTTTATCCAGAAAATCCTTTTTTCCTGTACTTTGCTCTTTGTCACATCTATTGCACATAGAGAGTCCATATTTTTCAGCTCAGTGTTTGATTTTTCACTAAATTTCCATTTGCAAAGAACAGACAAGTGGATGTTTTATCTTCTCTTTCACTCATATGGAAGACTTTGGCTCCAAGCTGCTAAACTAAGATTTAGACAGGCAGCTTTGTTCCATTTTATATGGCAAAGCTATGCTGCTTTTAGCACTCAGAAATAATTGATTTAACCTGACAATACCTGGAAGCAGCCTGCAGACAAGAGAAAGCACCGTGGTACTCACAGCAATGGAATAGGCAAGGAACATGATTGCAATAACAGTGATGAATCCAGAGATGTCACCCCATGCCCTCCTTAGTGTTGAAGTGATCATGTTCAGTTTAGGGTTGAGCCTCAGCAGATGCCACAGTTTCACTGTGGAGAGAAGCACCAGGAATGCAATCAGGTAGCCAAGAACTGCATCGGCTCTCGCTGTTTCACTGAAGCTTAGGGAGCTGTTAGGGAAAAAAAAAAAAGAAAGTACATAATATACCATGCACACAGAATGCTTTGAGGTGCATAAATGGGTATGCTGGAAAAGCCAGTCACCCTGTGCTGGGGCTTCNGAAAGTACACAATATACCATGCACACAGAATCCAGTCACCCTGTGCTGGGGCTTCAGTGGAGACCTAATGAGTTCCTGCTTGAGTTCCCACCTGCATTTCCTACTGTGTGCACATAAAAAGCTCAGTTGTCCATGGCTAAGACTTTTAAGGAGAGGAAGTCTAGGCTGTTGCCCAAATTCTGCTCATTATCCTGTGATTCTATCATCTCTTTCCTGTATGACCATGTTTTAAAGGACATTATAATTTTCCATTCTGTACTAAACATTCCATTGTTGTCCTCTAACCAATGGCTTTTTACAACAAGGCAGATTATGTGCTTTCTGGGTGGATGTCCTGTAGCAGAAAGGCTTGTTGGTTCACAAGAGGGTGATGCAGACAGGAAAGTAGGAGCTAAAAAAGGGAACTTAGTGCTCAAATCTGCTGGATTTTATTAGAGTAGTATCAGAAGAAAATCCTATTGCTGACACAAATCTAAGCCCTGACACACAGGCTTCATGAATATACAGCCATCTAGGATAGCAATATCCAGCACAGACAAGCTATCTGGGAAGAGGAAAAATAGATTTATTTCTGCATAAGTAGCACAAACAAAGGATGCACTAAATAGCATTAGTACTTACTCCTCCTTGTGTTCCTGGTAGTAGCTGATGTCCCGGCTCCCAAGCACCGTCCGTTTCACAAACACTGACAGAGCACTCCAGCTAATCAATATAATGGCCATCTCCAGGAGATTCCACTTGCTATGGAAGTATCTCCATCTCAGATTCTTCAGCAGCTTTCCCTGTGAGGAGTTTTACTCTTTCAGTCTCAAGTCTCCATATCATACAATGCACCTCTGAAAATCAGGGCAATGCCCTCCACAATAAAGCAGACTGCTCTGCATTAATGAAACTACATTTAAAAAAGCTCTGCATTAATAAAACTACATCTTACACTGGTTTCTCATTATCTTTCTCAAAAACAGCATCCAGGCCAAATTAAGTGTTTCCTTCCTATTATTTAATACTGACACTGTAACTGATTCAATCTTCCACTGGTGTAGCAGCATCAGCACTACTGAAATCAAGTACAGTCCTAAGGCTTTTGTAAGTGAAATCAACAGCAGGCACAAGATAATGCTCTCAGCCAAACCTTCCAGTGGGCCTCACCTGTATTATCATGTAGTACACAATAAAGAGGAAATAAATGACTTCTGCTGCAACCACAAAGATGTGGAGGCTGTCGGTGTAGGGGTAGAGCCGGACACTTTGCAGCTCTGCACTTGTGAAGAAGGCCCCTAAAAAACAAACAGGTATCACCTCAGGGCTCTTTCTGCTTTCATTCAAACAACTCAGTTCACCAGTAAGGCTTCTGCACTTGCTTTCACGTGAGCATCAGGCTGAATCCAACCACTGAAATAAGATTTAGATTTCACTATGTGAGTAACCCTATAAGGGTTTGAAATTTTCCTCAAACAGGAATTTCAGAGAGTCAAGGCTTATAGAGTGGTAGTGCTTGTCTGCTTGAGTCTTGTGTGATATCACAATAGTAATCCCAGCAGGACTGAGCTTGAATTGCACTGCAAATGCAAAAATACAGCAGGAGGACTTGGAATTTTTTGAAAAGCTGAATCTCATTCTAAACCCAAAAGAAGCTCAGTTTGGGTATTTTCCAATACTTGGACACACCCTAAGGGGGCTGCTGCTCAGACCAAATGTTTTCCTATAGCCTTTAAACCAGAATCTGCATTCACTGTTCTTTTTGTTGTATCCAGATTATGTATTACATGATTACATTAGAAGTCATCCAGAACAAAAAAGACTGTTATTTGCATTTTTTATCTTAATATTGTATTGATTAGTTAAAGTGATTAGGAAACAGAATTTTTCTTGTTCCTGTTGTGTAAATTCTCAAGATCAAGTTTCAGTACCATGTTCTATTCATCAGCAGATGACCACAGCATAAGCAAACATAAGATATTCCATTATGGTCTATATTACTGTGGTGCTGCATTTTTCCTAAATGGTTTAGAAAATTTGCATTGATTCTCTCATGATTAGATTTATTAATACACTTATGTTTCCTGAAGAAGGAACTAGGAAAACACTGCTAGTGTGTAAATCTACCTTCTGTAGGTGCATTGCTTGCTGTCTTCAGAAATGTGTAACTTAGGAAAAGCTCTCACCTAAAGCATTGCTTTCAAACATCAGGCTTATAATGCAGAAGAGATTCACATTGGCATTGTAGACTGTAAATTCAACAAACACTGCTCTTGTGAAGGTGTCAAGCCAGACGTTGTTGAAAAGGTACTGGAGAATTCTGCCAAAAGAGTGTGTAGTCAGTGACCTAATTCATACAGGAATGAGATGGTATCACATGGAGGATGCACTGATAATTTGCAAGAACAGAAGTGGTACCTGGAGGCACTTTTAGAGTCAGTTCCCAGGTGAATCACATAGCCCCCACCGCTGTAGATGGCAAGTTTGCCCCAGCTGGGGTGTCCTCTCAGTTTGGACTGACTCTGATACTGCCATGCTGAGCTCAAGTCAGAGGAGTTATCAAGGACTGAGGTATTCCAGTGCTCCCCATAAACTGATGTATCTTCTGTTTGGAGGGAGTATGGAGCGTGGCATTCCTCAACTACGTGCTGGAGTCTGGGAGAAATAGGGCAGGTGTCTCCTTTCACTCTTACTTGGCGAATTCGAGCACTACCCACCAGCTTGGAATTGCCATCTGTAATGAATCCTGAACAGGAGATGGAAAAGAGCAGCACTAGCAATATTACAAAATTCATAATATTTCTTCATTTCATTTATGATTCACCAATGCATTAATATTTTGCCATATATTATTTTATTGGAAACACTGTAAGCAAAATAGTCATGCAAATGAAACCCTCATACTGATTTGAACGGAGTTCTTAAATAACATTCACAATAAAAGAGTTCTGTATTTTATACAGAAGGAAAGTGAGGCCTGGGGGAGAAAAGTGACTCACCTCAAGTCCTCTAGAAAGTCTGTCATTTCCAAAGAACAACTCTGCTAATATATTTCAATATTTACACTTAAATTTGAGCTGGAAAATAGGAGATATTTTACTGGACATGGCTAGATAGAAACATGCCTATATTGCATAATTTGGCTTCACATTGACCCAAGTCATGATGCAAACAACTCTTCTGAGCAAAAGCTTTATGGTGCCACCTGTCTGCCATTCTATTTTTTTTTTTTTAATATTATGGAAAGAAAGTGGTGTAAAATTGAGGATATATCTGAATATCTGGAGTAAGAAATGTAAAATATAAATAATTTAGCATTGCAGTGCAGAATTTTTAGGTTATATTAAATATAAGGAAAATATAAGGGGATGTTTAACTTGGGGTCAAGCTGTGGGGTTTTGTTATCCACTGGTATTCATATTGTAAGATTCCTTGCTAGCCTCGTACACTCACACTCCCTTTCTCCACTCAAATGTGCAAGTTAGTTAAGTATTAAAAAGAATGGTTCAGAATCTGGGAAGCGGAAGAGGAACAATGTGATTCTGCACCTTTATATGATCCATAAAGATTTTTGAGTAAAGTTGTGTTTGCCCACGTGAAAAAATCCTGGTAACTGTAGACGTCGTGGAATCCATCTGTAAAGCTGTCCTCAATGTGTTTGTTTAAATAGTAGGAATTGGGATCTCTCTGCCCATAGGCAACCAGTAACAGCATCCATAAAAACCCCAGATAGGCTGGAAGAAAACCAGGAAGAGACAGCACATGTGAGCTCTGGCTTAACAATACTGTTCAAAATAATTGCATGAATTATTACTATCTGCTTTTAGAAAGATGGCCTCCATCTGCTCTTTGATTTCAGCTTCATTTAAGTGTTGACCTCCTCCTTTTATCCTTTCTGCTTTTCTTTAATCTTTGCTGTTTGTGATGTGTTTCTTTACCATAAAATGAAGCCTTAGCCACACTTTTATCTCCTGCTACCATTCCCACCTCCCCGCAGCTCCAGCTGCTGTGGAACAGCCTGTCTCTACATCATGACTGCTGGCAGAAAGCTGAGGATATGCCAAAACTTTGTCACTCAAGAGAACAATATTTTCACTGATGTAAAATTACTGATGAGTATTACTGAATAAAACAAGATCATCTACAAATGGGTAATACCTAGGATTTCTCTGATGAGGGCAAATGCTTTCTGCTCCTTCATATAGCTGATTTTCATTTTCTCCACATCAGCAGCAGGAGGTGGCCGGTAAATATTGCTTCTACTGTCCCTTCGGACCCCAAAGAGAGGGTGTGAATCACCTGTGAGGGAGAGCAGTGAACCCTGGAATTTGTCAATTATCATCCATGTCCTGCTTTTTGTTTGTTTGGACTTTCTAAGGGAACATTTCTATCAAATATTTTCCTCAGGAGGATGTGATTTAAAGAATTACTGTAACAGTTGTAAGGCAAACAGTGGGGAGGGTAGGAGCTCACAAAAACTGTGTGTTGGGTTTAGGGCAGGGTGTGGTCTAGGTGTCTCTGTCTCGCGTGAGCATCTCAGAAGGTGTATTCATAGCCTGAGGCTCAGCAGGGAGGAAGCTGTAGATCAGATAACTTTGCTGTGCCCTAGGATTCCTGTCTGCTGCTAAAGGCTTTATTTAGATATGATTATGACTGCAGAAGCCACTGTTCAGTTTAGGGGAATAACACAGATAATTGTGGCTGTGGAAAAGTATGTAACCTGAGCACATCCATATAGGGCTTAAAGGATGTGGGAAATTTCTCTGTGAGAGGTTTTAGTTATGCTTGTCAGATAAAAGCTACCAGTCTGCATGAAGGGTGTGTTTTGCACTGGGTCACTTATTTATTTTCACTCAGTTGTGGAATAGTTACAGGTTTTGTTGCAAGCTAGTTGAGCTTAGTCACATATTTATTCATAAAGCACTCCAAAAGCTTGGAGAATTCTGCACTTTCTATAATAATTTCTAACTTTGCAGGCAGTTACCTGGTGCAGATAAAGGTCCATCAATAGCTGTGTTTTCTTCATCCTCATGTTCCACCTTCTTCAGAACCAAAGCAAAAAAAGCAGCAAATCCCAGCACCTGCAAAGAATCAGCTGTAGACTCACCATATTCACATTTCATATAAAGAAGCTCAGGCTTTGACCTGGATCCCTTTGGACCCAGGCACTGTAGGAAATAATCTGTTCTTTGGGTTTGTTGAATTCATGCACCTGAAGCCCATAAACAAGAGAACAGTGCACAGTGCTGCGGTTTGTCCTGCTGAACGGATTTTGTGACACATCCTCACTAGTCAGAAACCACTGACACTGACATTAAACACTGACAAAGCAAGGGAGGTGAAACTAATGGAGTTAATGTCAATAAAAATCATCAGAACTTTGTAATCCACCTGCCTGCTCTTGTTTTAAGGGCAAACACTTCTCATTTTCTCATTCTCATCGTATCTTAAATCCTATAGCTCTTTCAAACGTGTTACACTGTCTTCCTGCAGTGGCAGCAGGTGAGTTCCTCTTGGCCAGTGGTTGTACTTCTGAGGCTCTCACCTTTAGGGGCTGTGTGATGAAAAGACTTTCCAAGAAGGAGATGACCATGGAGATGAGCCACTTGATGGAGTTCTCCTTGCCATAATGGAGCCCGTAGAGCATGGTAAAGAACCCGGACACAGCACTGGTGGCTGCCACAAGGAACCAAGCAATGAACACAAACCACCAGGGCAGCCCTCTGCCAGAAGAACTTTTCTTGTCATCACTGCACAAGTTTGGATTATGGGACCACCTTGAGAGTCAACCAGAAGAGAAAAAAAATCTGTCTGCGATGGAACAGGAACCAAAATCGCAGTCATCAGGTTCACTGGGAATAGGCAACGTCTTATGATGTAAAATCAAAACATTATTTTAATTAATGCAGTAATATAGGATATATGGATACCAAAAAGTACAGTGAGTAAAAATAATGAGGAAGTATGCTGAGATCAGCTAAAATCAAAATGAATGTGATGGGCTTATTTACTCCTCAGTTCATGCACAATTGAATCTCCAATAGAATTACTGACAAAGCTACGAGTGCATTAAAGCTGCTGAATGCATCTCTTGTGATCACCATAACGGCCAAGTGACGTAATCAGTGCAATTGTTTTCAATACTTCCAACTTAATTATCCTGTTTCACTGAACTATTTTTGTCTGCTTATTAATTTTTCTTTATCCATACATTTTAAGAGACTTCAGTGACTTTGGAGCTGGGTGATTATCCCAGCCCTTTACTATCACACGATATTGTATTGTAACTTTCCACTTTGGAGGCAAAAATGACAAACAGCAATGATCTGTCATTATTGCCTTTGTGTGCAGTTCACAGTGCATGGAAATTTCTTTGTAGCTCCTGCAGTGGTATAATAATAAGACTTATTTTTACAGATGTAATAATAGTTATCTAGCACTGGTTAAGCAGTAATTATTTGGGCTCTGCCATTCTGTCCAGTTCTGAATTCATGACCTGAATTTACTTATAGTGAGAATGAGAACTGGGTTACCCCTCACTGATGGATGCTGATGAGCAGATTTGGTTCTCCAGGAGGTTCTTCATATGCTGAACCTGACAAACAGCTTGAGTGTAACTCTGGGGCATCTGAAATTTATGGGGCCCCAGTAATTCCAGCTCCATCTCTACATGTTGGAGTTGCACGTACAAGCAGCGACGGTAATCACCGTATTTCAGCTGGTCACAAATTTTCTTCTCTGGAGTTGGACTTCTTGTTTTTTCTGCAGGCAAAGGATTACTTAATTATTTATTTATCGAAAAATAAAATAGTCCCAGATTAAAACACTGTTCAATACAAAGGGTGGTAGAACTGGAGCTGAAGATCATGAATGTGATGAAGACTAGCATATGAAGAGATATGTAAAAGCAGCTTTAGTACTAGAGCTTAATGCTCTTCTGCTGCAATGGCCTGGAACTTTTTCCAGAAGGCAACTGAGTTAAAAAGCAGTCCTAAAATCTTAACAGACAGGTCAGATCAGATCAGCTGTTAATTAGTTCATGGTTTACCAGTGCAATTAGTAGCTTGGAAGACTCCCTGGAAAAGCCAAATGTGAGTCTTAATGAAATCAGTGAGATTGTTTACTCATATATTCTTGTTTAATTGAGAGTCAGACTGAAAGGAACAACAGCACAAGGCCAAGAAGGAAAAAAAAGAGGCAGGTCAAAGACTTTGTGAAACAACAGATATTTGTGAGTCTTTTCATTTGTAGATGCTGATCCAGCTCCCAAGCCAGACTGGTAGCAAACATTTGATTCTACAGCATAATAAACAAAAATTTCACAGTTGTCTTTACTTAGTTGAGTGCTAAGTGGTGCAGGGAAAGAATAAGAAGCAATGGGCACATCTTAAAACATGGGAGATAAGAAAGCAGCAGTTAAGAAAAAACATAGATATTGGACACTGGAGCAGGTTGTTCAGACAATTTGTGGAGTATCCATCCTTGGGGACACTCAGCACCTGACTGATTTGATCTTGGGCAATCCTGCTCCTGCTTACCCTGCTCTGAGCAGCGTGGTGGGATCCAGAGATCCCTTCTAACCTCAGCTATTCTGTGATCCTGTTGTTGCCTTTGAGCCAGAATGTAAGAACAGCTTGAGTCACATCCAGTGCTATCATCATTTTCACTGCAAAGGTTTCAGCAGGCATTTCACAGTGTGTTATTTACCTTGGATATCCACAGCACCCAATGTGACAATTATAGGGCCATCCTTCTTGCTCTCATCATAAAACCCTTGCCCAGCTCTGTTCTGCTGACAAATGATGTCCTCAACCAATGCCAGGAGTGTGTTGATATTTGATTTTTCAAGGTCTGGTGCTGAGGTGAGAGATGGAGTCTTCAGGGTTTTAAAGAGTGAGTTGGCAATTCTTCTTATGTCCTAGGAAAGACAGCAACACAGCAGTGACTCTGGCTGCAGTGACTTAAGCTGATGTGATCTGACAGTACCACTGGCTGGGAGCTGCACCAGCTGCTAAAATCTCCAGAATGGGTAAGAATAGCCCATCCTACAGTGCTCGATGTGACAGGCAGATTTCAGTGAGTTCAGCAGGGCAGCTTTCGGGGTTCAAAAGGGCAGTCTACCTGCCTGAGGACCTAAGCTGAGAAAGATGTGGTCCATGATACTTTTTATCTTTGCTGTCTTAGTGTTTGCTTTCACTCCTGAACACAGAGATTTGGTCACACACATAACTGTGCAAGGATGGGGATGTACAAAGGCAGACTTTAGTGAACGATTGCATTTAGGTGGGCAAAGGAATGCTTTGCACCAGTGGTAATTGGCTTTTCTCTTCAGACAGACTGAAGAGCATCGGGACAGGGAAATTTGTGGAGCTGGGGAAGCCGGCAGTGCGTGGCAGCAGAGGGCAGTGCAGCACTCACTGGGACTTGCCTTTGTCACAGCCTCTGGAGTGAGAGAGGCAGCCTGGGTGGCCCCTGGGGTGGCAGGCAGGCTTGGGGACACTCGGCCATTCTTTCCCGGCTTCTTCTCTCTGCTCTGCTGGGCTGGCCGGGGTCGTGTGTTCCTGAAGATCTGCACAATGAGCAGGTTGATGGGGAACATGAGGAGGGAGCTCTCAAAGCCAATCATCACTTCCTGCCATGTGAACTCAATCTTGCCTGTCAAGGTCAAACAGAACAAGAGAAGGAAAAATAACCCCAGGCAAAATAAACCATCAAGTCGCTCTCTTGTGAAAAAAAGACCAAAACATTTATTCAACTCTTGCTTCCAGATTCTGTTGTCTCTCTATTTGCCTGCCCAAGCAATGGTGAAGATTGTTAGCCAAACAAATTGTTACCCAACAAATTTGTTACCCAAGTCCATTTTCTGCTCAGCAGGATCCTTTGGCACACCCCAGAACATGATGCTGGTCAGCATGGTGCAGAGGAGCAGTGAGAAGCAGCAGGACACGCGCTGGGCTCGTGTGAAGGAGCTTCGTGGGGAGCGGCTGAAAACCGAGTACCAGATGTGCCCATCCTGGAAATCCTTGGAGGTCTTCATGAAAAACAAATTGCTGGGAAGGAGAAGAAGGAAATCAAATGGATATGTAGAAGGGAGAGAGAAGAACAAAGCCCCAATTCAGGGTCTCTACCTGTTCATGCTTCTAGGCACTATCAGCAGAAGTAATAACTAGGAGAAATTGTCAAATATCATGGCTTGATTTCCGTGGAATGGTCATAGCTATTTATGTTCTTTTCTTTTGGCCACAGCAGAGAGGGAAAGTGAATAGTTCCTACTTAAATTGTTAAGAAAATTACACCTAAGAGAAGATGTTTGGGTTTCTGTAGGTTTGTCAGGCTATCCTTCTTTAGCACCAACATTTTCAGTATTCAGGTACTACTGTTGGGGTAATGATTAGGTTTATGTAACCATCCTCCCTCTCTCCTTGTTCAGAGCCCTTTGAAGACAGTGGAAAGACCTTCCTTGTTTCCATTTTTTTCTAGAGCTTTGGTCTGTTTTTTTCATGCTTGATTTACCAGACTGACTGCTATCACGAGTGAAAAAAATCACTGAATTACCTGAACTGCTTCATGTCCTGTTCTGTTGCTACTGGGAACATTTTATCTAGGACACATTCTCCAATATCAATGGCTAGCCAAGAGTTACAGAGGAAATACCATTTCTGATCCCATGTCAGGTCATGGACTAACACTCGATTCACATACCTGTTGGAAAAACACACAAGGCACAGTCACATATCACTGAGTGTGTGAAATCCAGAGCTCAACAAGACTATGGAGGACAAGCTCTGGCCTTCATCTTCTTAGGGTGACTAAACTGTAAGGCACAGGACATATCCCATCCTGTACTGGACATTGGATATGGGAAGCACACCTGATCCTGCAGTTTAGGCTATGGTTTGGTCTATTCAGCTGCAAAAACTAGAATCTAACAGTTCTTTGCTTTCTAGAACTGCAGAAAAGATATTTTTCAAATGCTAGAAAGGGAAAGCTGTTGTCATTATAAAAAATTACTTGTGGATTTTTACTTGCCAGCATCTCCAGACCTCCACTTACCAGGATGGACTGTCCCCTGAATTATCATGCCACAATCTAATACTCTGCAGTTCCCCAAGAGGGAAGAAGGTACAGAGGAGGAAAACATCCACTCCTCCACGTTCAAAGACTGGTGTCTCGGGATCATTTAGATGGTGGGGCTCACTCTCTCCATCCAGTCCATAGAGGGTGAGAGTCACCTGGAAAATAAAAAGGCAAAATGAAGATTTGCACATCTCGATCGTATGTGCGATTATTTCTCCTTTCATCAAACCTAAGGGCTTTCTGGCTCAGACAGTGCATTTCAGCTGTCCTGTTTAATAGCCTCAGGTGCTCCATTATTCATCCAGTTCTCTAAGCAAATAAACTCTCCTCCCACACAGTGCCACTGATACCTTGGAGGTTGTGGCTGCGCCACGGCGGTGTCCCGTGAAAACTGTCACAAGGTAACGATACTGAGCAAAGGGGTCATTGTCTTCCAGGACTGTGATTTTCACCTGCAGAGCCACACAACATGAGCAGTGTGTTAGCTGTGCTGTAAGTACAGATTCCTGAAAGCTGTGAGTAGGAATTTGTGATCTTGTGAGCACTGTTTACCTACCAGTAAACACAGACTTACAGGGAAAGGAGGAGGATTGGTTAAAGACTTCCTATTAAAACAGGCTAGGCATGGTGAGAATTGGCCTGAATACATTGACTTTATTAACTGGAGGCTTACTTTGGCATCATCCTGGATGTCTTTCCTTCGAGCCCAAATAACTACAAGCACATATATCAGAAAGATGCATCCCACAGTTGTCACCACCACAGGATTGTCCACAAATGTACCAAACAGCTGTGCTGTTTTGCTGACATCTATGGCATTGGGTATGACAAAGAAGGAGCTCCCAAAGAAGGTCAGATGGTTGCAGAGGCACTGTGTGCTGCTAGGATTTGTTTTTGGTCCTACCTGAAAGCCAGAAAAGATTCTGATAAAACAGCTGGCTTCAAAGTATTAGATGGCTAATCAAGCAAATGAAAAGACGGTGCTGACATTGGTAAGTTAGTATAGAGAGCTGCTGCACACCAAATTGTTCAAGTTCCAATAAGGAATATTAATTCTAACACCTAACCAGTGTTAGAATTAACACCTAACACCTAACCACCTAAATTAAACACCTAACCACCTAACCAGTGACAGGCATTACAATATATTATGGCCTCGTCAGAATGGTTCCATCTCTTCTTATATAGAAGTTCATCCCAAGAAACAGAAATGGGAATGTTGTTTAAAGGTTAGTTCAATATGACTGAACTTCTTGAGTTTATTAAAACATCTCAGAATGATCTTGTTTTCTGGTGTCAGTTACTACATGATGGTGGTTATGAGGGCTGGCTTTGAAGTGTGTAACTGACACATTGTTTTGTTTTGCTCTACTTACATGACATCCATAGCTGTTCCAGCCTCCCTGCTGCTCGTCCCAAAATACACAGCGGGATGCAAAGCAAGTAGCATTTATGGTTAGCCCATCGTAGACTGTTAAATCCATTCCCATATCTTTTAAAACCAGGAAATAGTAGGTTCCTTCTCCAAAAATGAGTTCTTCTGGGCTGAGAACCCAGCTGTTTGTCTCACCTTGAACACAAATATTTTCATTTCATTGTATATATAGAAAGGCTAATTCAGAAGTATGCAGCTGTATTGCATGTAACAAATAAACCAAAGGAACAGGCATGAAATCATTCTTAGCACCTCATTGATCAAATCACCCCAATCTTTGCTCCTACTGATGAACACTTTATTCTAGAGATTGGAACTTTGAAGCATGAGGTTTCTTTCCAGGTAGACACCTGAATTCATGGCCAAGGCTCATTCTGCAAGTTTGTGGGTCACTAACCAGTTATCTTACCTCCAGAATTTTTCTTACAGAACAGATGATTTTTCATATCATAGTTGGTTTCATTTGGGTGATACCCATACCCCAAGTAAAGTATTAGTGGAATGTTGTGTTCAGATTCCAGGTGGATCACTATAGACGTGTTTTCTGAGGTAACATTGACTTGAAAAGTGCTATAATTGCCCAGATTCAACAGAATCTTATCTTCCTGAGTTGCTGAAAGCCTTGGTAGCATGATCTGTTTTTAAACAGAAAGACATAGGTTTAAATACAGAAAAACATTTTTCTTAGCATGCAGCCACATGCTAGATTATCTTTTCTCATAACACCAGGAAAGCATGGCCAGCAAAAATATCACTTTCAAAGTAATTTCCTTGATAATGTCCACTAACCTCTGAAAAGTTAATTTGAAATCTGTGTAGAGTCATAACAAAGCTTATGACCCTTAGTGCATTTCTGAACTGAGAACTGTGATTATGACTGAGACACTGCATGAAGTGCATGTATGAATGATTTAGATGTCAGTTTATACATGGGCTAGGAAACCAAAGAATAGTACAATAAATACAGTGTTTGGATGATGAAATCTGACTTCACATTGTGCTTTAGGATGACTGTAATCTGGAATCTATTTCCACAACCATTAGCATTCTCACATTCATTTAAAGGAAGAATAAAATGTCTCATTTTCAAGAGAAAACAGAAATATTTGTTATTTCATTCACCACATCACACAAATCCCTCCATCACAACTACAGACAGCATCAGCCCATTATTTAATGTAATGAACACTAGCAGCATTTGTGTTCACCTCACAAATGATAACACAAATGACAGTTTGTCAATGGAAAAAGGAAGAAAGTGGAAAAAGAAGGTGAGATTAGGAAATACCTCAATGGATTTACCTCTATGTTCTCTTTGAGGTTGGTGACTGGTATGATCAAACCATCCAGACTAGTTAGACTTAGACCTCCCACTGTTCCACTGATGTCAAAAGTGCTGTCACTGGAGAAAAAGGGATTCATGGCAAAGCTCACCATCTGTTAGAAGATATTAATGATCAGACAACTGAGCTATTGTCAATATCTCTTTTAATTCACACTCTGAATTACTGAATAGTGAAAGACTGAGCTCAGACCCAAACAGAAGTTGACTTCCAAGAAGTCTGCATCCAGATTTAAATAAGACTCTACCTTATCTCTAAGGTGGGTCTATAAACCTTGAAAATTATTTTCATTCTGAAATGTGTACAACAATTTTTATTGTTTCCATGCACTGTGCCACCTTTTTGACAGAGTTGGAAATTGAAAAAAAAAGTTTTCAGGTATTTTAGGGGGTCTCCTGAGAGAATCAAATTCTCCTGAGACAATCACATTTTTTATTTCAGGAAATTTATTATGAAAATATGACAATTATATGCAATCTATTGTTCTGAGGGAAAAGAATACCCCATCTTAATTCAGATGGGGGAATGCTACCATCAGCACATTTGTCTCCTGCAGGATCTGAGCGCCCCACACTCAGGTGTTTTTTGCTGGGATGAAAGAAGGCTGCTGTACATTAGTTTGAATGTGATATGGACTCTGAGCTATTGCATCCTCCTCAGAGCATAGGATGTGAACAAACAGCAAATAGATTTGTAGATATTGATTCATTCCATTGCCTGCTCCTGCCATGTATGTGTGAATCAAAGTGTATGTAAGGGGCTGATGGGATGGGGAATTTAAGAATTCATTTGTCCTTAACTTGCTGAACCAACCTCATGCAATTAAGATAAATGAAGGCCCCTTTCACCCATAATTTCAAATTATTTTCTTGGCATGATAGGAGGAATGACGTGTGCTTGAGTGTTCATTGTGAAAGGACAAACAATTCTAAAACCATTAGATCAGGAATGTAAGCTGGATATCAGATAGAGTTAGATAAAAGCTGTTTACTTGCCCTTATATCCACTGTTTCACCATCAACTCCTGAAACACTGAGAGAGGAAGCAGGTGGGAGAGTAAAGCTGGCAGAGCTGGAATTGGAGATGTTAATGGATGTGCTGTCCATGTTTTCTGTTTGTAATCTGTCCAGGTAAGATTGGGCATAAGCAAAGCAGAACAAAAGAGAAAAAAAAATAAAAGAAGAAAAATAAAAAAAAACCAACAAGAAAAAACACAAACATCAATAGCATGGACTTCAAATCTACAGAGAAAGTTTTCTATCTTCATGAGAATAACTCAGTTGCAAAACTATTTCTAAGTCTGTCAGCAAATACTTCGTACATGAATCTGTCCCTGATGCAGCTCTCCACATAACTACCACAGAATCATCAGAAAAGGGGTGTAATTGGCATATCAGGACAGAAAGTTGTACCAAGATGTTACCAAGATGTACTCATTTGAAAGACTTGGTTTCTGTGTGAACATGCTCTTGATTTGAATGCACAGTTTGATGTGTATGAAAAGCAGGCTCTCGGGGAACAATTTAGGGATGATTATAGGGCATGGAGAATGCTTGTCAGGCTCCTCAGGATTATATTTGCTTCTGCCAAGCTGGTTACAGTTCCATGTAACGTGTCATTATTGGCAACTTGGAAAAGAAAAGAAACTCTTAGCTGGCATGGCGTGAGTTTTCTACATAATTTCAAAAGTAAGTGACTACTGCCTCATTCAGGAAATTATAGTGAATTCTCTGCTAGTTAAAGTACACACAGCATGAGAATTTCTAAGGTGATGCTCCTGGAGTCCAAGCTGTTCTCACTATCAGTCACTAACAGCCTTGTTGCACTATTGAAATTGTCATCACGCTACAATATCTAGTTAGTTCCAAAAATTCTGTTTAAGCACACCGGAATTAACATTTGTAGCTCTCAGAAGCTTCAGTGGGGGACGCTGCAGCTGTTACCTGTGCATGTACATTGTGGCAGAGGGAGAGGTGAGGACTGTGGGCTCATCACCTGGTGCCTTCCCAAACAGGAGGGCACTCTGGAGATTTTCAACTGTACTCAGGAGCTGGTGTGACACTGAACTCTGGAAAAGGATTAGAGAAGGAAACTTACAACAGAGGTACTCAGGATCATCCAGCTGTGCATTATTTGTCATTGCTTCCATTTAATTTTGGTGTCCTACTAAGCTGACAAACTTAGTTACAAGCTTTCTAATCTCAGAGAAATTTATTCTACTGCAATTCAGTTTCTGTAATTCTCATTGAAACATTACAGACATAAATGCCTTACAGATTTTACTTTTATATTGTAGTATTTATAACTTCTACACATTGAAATTACAAGCATGGCATCAATCAATGTATTAATGTACTTCTGTGTATTATGCCCTTAGCTGCACATGTTAGTGTTTAGTTACTTGGAAAAGCAAGACCTAATTACAGATCAATTGTGTATTATTAGTGGGTTATTGTTGGGGAACTTATCCAGTTCATAATCTTTTCTGTCAGGTTAGATTTATTTCATCCCTTGCAGTGATGAAAGTAAAGTATGTTCAGCACAGCAAACTCACAGAGTCAACTGTGACAATTCACATATAAACAGGAAAGGGTAGGACAAAATAAACATGTTGCATCTTTCTGAACAGATAATCAGAG
This sequence comes from Bombycilla garrulus, assembly GCA_013400315.1. Classification (NCBI taxonomy): domain Eukaryota; kingdom Metazoa; phylum Chordata; class Aves; order Passeriformes; family Bombycillidae; genus Bombycilla; species Bombycilla garrulus. The sequence goes on from VXBU01012053.1 coordinate 1,793,763, forward strand.
CTTTCTGCAAAAATGTTAGCAGCAACCAGAGTTGGTTCAAGCTGTGAAGTAGTGGTGGCAATAATGAATATTTAATACCTGTGGCTTCCTTGAGTTATAGGGCAAAGGAGGGGATGGAAACAAATCTGAAAAAAATCACAATGTGCTTGTCATTGATTAGAGGTCAGAACTGATGCTGCGTTCTCTGTCCTGTTCAGCTTTCAATGTAAAAAATCTAAAGAGGCCTCTATCATCTTCATTACCAGACATACAATCTAATATATCTAACTGGGGAGAAATTTCCTCTGATATTCAAGTCCATCATAGTGTCACAAAGAACCCTTCCCAGTGCCAGTTTAAAAATAGGAGAGGCACCAGAGATTTTAAAAACCTCGCGAAGCAAACAAATATTCCCACATAGTACAGTACAAACTGAACCAAATCCAAACTACCTGCTCTGCCTCTGGCACTGAAGTGTTCCCAGCTCTGATTTCTACAGAAGCTTGAAGAACATTGCTCACTGCATTAAACAGATGGTTGGCTGCTTCCTTTAACTCCTGACCATCTCTGCTGTGCTCTGTGTTTACAGCAAGCAAGGAGGCACTGACATGTTTCAGAGTGTTGCTGGCTTCCACCTGCATGAGAAACACAAGGAGCAGTTTATATGTGCTGGCACTACAAATGACAAAGTGACACTTGTGTCATTTACTGAATATTGCAACAGCAGTAATCTCTTGGGATTATGAGTGGGTATTGCCATTTTTACTATAATTATTTGTGCTGGGATAACACTTCAAATGCTCATAAAGATGATGGTAGATGATGCTGTACAGCAAAATGGAATACAGACTTGAAAAATGCAGCCTGCTTCTACAGATGTAATTTATAAAAAGATGAATAACATCTGAAGGAAGCTTGTCTGTCAAACCCTGGGCAAGGATAGCTTTTAGATGTACAGTAAAGTAGTAAATTAGGTTATACATTTCTGTCTCAGTGCCAAAGGAGAATGAGTTTTACAATTTTTATTTTGTGCCTGGATGCAGCTTTGTGACTGGGAAAGCACTGGCCAGATTTTAGCCCAGGATAGTGAAGGAGCCAAGCAAATTCACTGCAGGCTTGGACACATCCATCCCCACAGCCTGTGAATGCTGAGCAGCTTTTCTGCAGGGTGAGGGCTGGACATGAGCTGTGTTCTTCTCTTGCCAAAGTTAACCACATCCTGCTGAAATGCTCCCAAGCCATTGTCTGGCTCCAACTCCATAATATATCAGAAATCAGGACAGATGTTTTTATTGCCTGAATATTTGGGAAACTTCCCCCAGTGACAGTTTATTCTGTCCTGCCATATGCTCACCCTGTAAGCATAAATAGTCATCTACTGATAATGTCTTGTTGCCAGACAAGATTCAAGAGATACTTTTGTGAGACCAACCTGCACATTTGTGCCCAGTTCCTCTGGGTGCTGAAATGTTCCTTGATCATTACATCTGTGTGTTTTGTGCAGTGCCAGGATCAGGGATGAATGAATGTGGGCAATTCTAGAAAAACTCTCTTTGGACAGTTCTTCTTCAGGGTTCTAAAAGTGCTTTATGAGAGAAAACATGCACCCTGACATGTTTCTTACTAAAAGTTAAAGATTCTGTCTCAAAAATGTATGATAAATGTAATGGTCATAGCCTGGATGGTAAAGATTGCAGAGACAATAGCTGAGACTTGAATTTACTTACTCAAGAGTCAAAATACTGCTGATCAAAATGCACATGCTCATGCAGTTGAAAAAAATGGGTAAGAACAGCTAATTATAAGGCATTGAAACTCTTCCAAGGTCAGTGGATAATTAGAGTCTCTACTATTAGTGTGAGGAGATGTAAGATGAATTGCTTTTTACCTGTGCTGAAACAGACAGCTCTTCACTCCTGTAAGTGATTTCTTTCAGTACCTCTGACATCTTCAGAGCAGTCTGCATTGATGTTATGCTAACAACAGAGAGAGTTGTCAGCATCAGCCCTCGGAGCTTGGGATGAAAAGGAATAATTAGGCAAAGGAACAAGATGCTAATTAGGAGTGTGAAAGTAGTGCTGTGTATTGACAGCCAGGCTTGCTGTAAGTTATGCAGTAGAGTAAGGCTCTACAACAAGGATCATCTGAGCTGATATTAGTTCTACTGACAAGATGCCACTTGCCCTAGTAATTATATAATCATGAGTTTTATGTTACCTCCCGGCACAGAGAATTCTTACACTTAACATCCATTAGGAGCAAGGAGTGTTACTTGTGAGAATTTGTATGTAAATTACTGCATAAATGCTTTCCAGAGAAAGCAGAGCCATGTGTGATTGATGTTATTCAAACAATGAATCTAAATTGAAGGATACATTCTCTAGATCTCTTCATCTGAGGCACTCAAAGCACTGTACAAATATCAGCTTATGACTGAAACATCAACTGGTGGCTAAAATGGGCAAAACAAAATTACCTGCCATCCAGTGCTTTTGGGGGAAATTAGATAGGATAATTTATTCCACTGGAGATGCCATTTTATTGACATATAAATTGCTTTGGAAAATCAGGTTTAGATTAACTAGCTTAAATTAATGAAATAACAATTGAGAATTAACTGTTTTACTGATGACTGATAAAACAAATAATTTATGTAGACAAATAGTGAAAACTAGCTGAAACCTGTGCCAAACACTGAGACAGATGCTAGAAACTTGAAACCTTCATTGATTTCAAGTGGTGATATGTGAGCTTTTTATTACTTAAGAGCTGTCAAAGAATATGAAGAGTCCATTATACGATATTGTGTTGCTAGAAAGCAAGTGTTTTGCTGACCTCTTTGCGTGTATTTGTCTGTAAAGACGTGTTAAAATGTTCCTCTTGGATCTGCTGATTAAGGACAGATGTCACTGACTTGTAGAGCTGGAAAAGACTCATGCTGTTGTTCCCATCTTTGAGGATGGTGTTTGCCTTCTCAGATATCACAGCCTGCAGGGTCAGGTTCCCATCCATCATATCTGCAGGTCCAACCTGATGAAGGAATCAGATATGCTCTCAACATTGCCACGGCTGTTAACATTTTTTTTTTTAACAGCTCCTATGATCATCTTTATGACAGCCTGGATAAGTGGGACATAAAACTTCTTGTTCCCCACTTTAAATGTTTTATTTTTAATGGCCTGATGAGGATCTCCTTACTGCAGCACTGGGGAAGAAAAAGGAGGAGGCTTTTGGGGCCCACACAAAGTAATTCCAGACTCATTAAATAGGCTTACACTGCTCAATCAATGTCCCAACAATTCTTTTAGATTTCTGTTCTAGAAAACAAAAGGGTAGTAGAAGATCTTTTGACCTTGTGCACACAGAGAATAGTCTCTGTTAGATAGAAAAATTGTGATTATGGCACATTCAGAAGGAAGTAATATATCTAAAACAGGAAGATGCTCCAAAAGTCAAATATGGGTTAGTTATCTACTTGAGAGTTCTGGAAATAAATTAATTCTACTGTATACCTTCACTGAAGCATTTGTTTGAGCTGTATCACCAAAATTGTTGCTAACAATAACTGTCACATGTAAAATAAAATTGTTTTCCTCTTGTCCAAGTGGAAGATAAACCGGGAAGAGTTCAGGATCTGGGCTACAATCCAGGAGAGAATCTGAAACAGGAAAGAAGGGGTCAGGGACGAGCCAGCACAGTTCCCTCCTGCTCTCTGAGAACAGGGGACTCGGGGCACGGCTCACTCGGGAGCAGTCTCCCTGCAGAGCAGACCAGGCTGTGCCTTTGCTCTTGCCGGGAGAAGCGCAACAGCTCGCCTGAGGACTCACCTGGTGTCACATAGAAGCAATACGTGAGCGGCCTGCCGCCACCGGGAGCGCTGCACGACACTCTGAAGGCGGTGAGCACCGAGCCGTGCTCGGGACTCAGGGCACAGCCGGGGGCTCGGGGCGGGGGCACGGTGCTCAGCAGGAACGATCCCTCCCCGTAGCCTCGCCGGCTCGTGGCTGCGAGCGGAGGGAGCGCAGTGTCAGCCCGGAGCGTGCCCCAGCAGCTCCCTCTGCACCGCACCTACCGGGCAGCGGGGCTGGCTGCTCAGGCACGGCCACCGGCACAGCGGGGTGGGCCTGAGGAATGAGATCCTGCTACTGAACAAACCGTAAAAGGAAAAGAACTCTTTCAAATATGTCAGTGTTTGCATTAGAAAGCAAAGCTCTATTATTTGATCAAGAATTTAGCATAACTTTGTTTCAGATGAGCCTTAATGAAGTTATTAACAGCCTCGAGTAAGATAACTGAATTTCTCCTTCTGTGTGATACCCCAGAACAAACTCATCTCTTCATTAGTTTAAAGAACTCTCATATAAAGTAACACCTTTCAACTTGTGGACAAATTTTCCTTCATATGTTTCAGCGAGGCTATGCACTCGCTGTGATTGTGTGACATCAATTGTGTCGGCAGAGACTACCTCAAAGGAGTCTGTAAAACCCTAAAAACCGTATTAGCCCCTACCTGTTACTTTAATCTGAAAAGCTTCTCCCTGTGTCTGCAAGAAGGAGCTGGTCAATCTCAACACAGATGTGTTGCTTTGAAGCAAATTCAAAGAGTTCTGCTGGAAACCAGTCAGGTCACAGGCTAGAGGGAGGGTTGTAGACTGGAAAATCAGACAGAAAAATAACACAAGGCAGTAGAGGCTCTTTGCTGTTCTTTCTGTTGTGATTTATGAGGAGCAGGGTGGCAGTTTGGTGCCCTTCATTATAACCCCTCCCAATCCAGGCACCCCCTTGTCACAGTATCAGTGTTTTCTAAGAATCCACTTGACAAAATATCCCTCTGAGGCCATATGGCTTTGTAGATATTTATTTTTGTGTGTGCAGTATTTCTGACAAATCTAGTGCTCTCACCTTGTTTTGGAATGTTTTGTCTAAATACCATTTATAATATATGGCCTGGGAGTCCTCCTGTCCAGAGACACTCAAAACAACTTCATCACTAACATTCACTGGCTTGCAGTTTGCCTCACACCTGTAAGGAAGTAAGATGGGAGTTACACATAGTATAAGATGTCTAGGAGAAATCTCAGACATATCTTATAGCATTTATTCCTGCCTTAGCACAGAGATTGACACTGAAATCTCCAACACTGGAAAGATACAGTAGGGTCAAAAACCCCAAGTGGTTTTTGGAAGAATGCGTTTCAATTTATAAAAGGATTGTGTTCAGAAACATGGGCTGAAAAATGCAGCAAGACTTATTTGGTCAGTAGTTTTTATAATGGTAAGGTGTAATGGATTTAGAACAATAAGGTTTTTTTTACTGTGAGGGTGCTGAGGCCTTAGCACAGGTTTCCCAGAGAAGCTGTGGATGCTCCATTCCTGGAAGTGCTCAAGGCCAGGCTGGATGGAATCTGAGTAACTTGACCTCGTAGAAGGCATCCCTGTCCATGACTGAGGGGTGGAACAAGATGATCTTTAAGGTCCCTTCCACCCCAAACCATTCTGTGACTCTATGACTCTAAAAGTATAACACCACTTTCTTATCATTATTATTGGAAACTGTGGCCTGCACTATGCTTGTGCAGTAATAATATTAACCCATGAATGCCAGGGTTTAAAACCAGACCTGATTTCCAGTTGCAATTCTTGTTTTGCAGTCACATAGAGACATTGCTCGTCCTGCCTCTCTTCACTGCCATGGCTTTGGACACGAATCCTGACAGTCACTGCTGATTTCGGAGGAGGAAGGCAGGAAGGTGGGATTTGCACCTCACTCTGGTTGATTAGGATCTTCTGTTGCTTCACACATTCATTCCAGGCAGGCCAGCAAGCTCCTGCAGAAACATTTACTTTATAGTTAGAACAGCATCTTATAAAGGACTTTCCTGCCAAAATTTCAAAGAGCTTCACAGACAAGTTTCTTGAACACAATTTAAAGAGTTAGTAATCGAGGTTCAGAGAACAGGTTTTTTCACAGTCATGTATGAGGTCAGGGATAATTATGGGGATAGAACACAAATGGCCTGAATCCCAATCCTCTTTTCAGCCAGAAATGTTTTTGCATCATGTTTAATGTTAATTATTGCTGTTTTATTGAGACACATGTACTTTGCAAATGCCTAACTGTGTAAGTCACTTGAGACTAATCCTTGGCTGTGAGAGTGAAGCTTAGGACAGGTAGATCTTGAAAAACTAAAAAACTGAAACCTGAAACCTTTGGGAGAAGACAAAACAGAGTACTATGCCATATTATATACCACAATTAGTTTGCTGCCAAAACTAGGGTTGGGTAGAAGGACATTCTTCGTGTACAGTGAGTGGCAAACTTTAAAGCCAGAAAATGAAGCATCCTTAAGTCAGATTTTCAACACTGGATCTGACACAACAGCGAGTTACTCATCAAGTACAAGTTGGTGAAAAAAGTTTGAGAAATGCACAAACCACAGGTCCAGAGAAAATTGGAATTATTGTTGTTGTCTGGCCAGCCAAGTGTAACAGTTGTGAAAGGATCCACATGGCGACTTGGTTTAATATATATTTTGTGATCCTAAATAAGAAGTAAATGTATCAGTTAGAACACAAACACATATAAACACACACACATGTTGCTTCTTTATAATGAAAAAGGTCTGAAAGTTTAGACCCCAAATCACTGGATGCAGTTCTGTAGTTTATATGATCTTTCCCTTATCAGAGGTAGTATGGAAGTAGAAGCTATGGGAATAGAAGCAGATGACACAGAATAATTGTGTGCCAAAATTCTCCCAAATGCAGAATTCGTTTAGGAGTGCAGCTCCCATTTTCAAAACTAGGTACTTAGGAAACCAATTACTATTAAACCTTCACATCTGGACCAAGACCTCTAAACCTTGAAAAACCGTTTGTCTTCTGGTACATCCCTTTTTTTATCTGAATTGGATACATTGCAGCTATAAACAAAGAGAAGAAGGGGTAGCTGAGTTTGTCTTTCTGTGTACCAAACTGTGATAAACTTGGGTTTGGATTAGATTTATATTCCTCTGATGCAATTTATTCTTACAGACAATCTGTAAAGCATGATGGCTTCTTGTGAAACAGTATATCTCCCACAGCAGATGCCTGTCTGCTAGTGTTACAGTAACAAACTAGACTTTTAAGAAGATAAAATATTCTATCTGGCATTTTTATTATTTAAATTTGGACAGCTGCTAGCAATTGGTGTATCATTAGTTCTTAGTTTGCCATAAACTGGAAAATTTTTTATTGCAAAATAATTTAAACACTCCAATACAGAAGCAGGAAACACTTGGGAACCATATAAAATATATTAAACTCTACTTGAAGGATCACTCTTCAGAGAGAGGTTTCTATTAGTCAAGTAAATGAATAAAAAATTCATCTCAACACATTTTAACTTCCAAAACTGAACTGTTGTGAAAAATTCATTTTCTTTAATCTTTTTTATGAATTGTAGATGGAATGCCTGTAAACACATTTGTCTCCAAGACTTGTGGTGTAGATTTTGTGTTAAGCCATATGGGGAACAGAACATCTAGTCCATAATTTACTATGCTACAAATTCCTCTTTTCCCTGTCTTATAAAACACTTTCACTGGTAAGAAAAATTTCTAAGCAATTGTAAAGAAAGATCCTTAAATAAGACTTACATTTTTCTTTTGGGTGTTTATTCTGTAGTTGCCTTCTTCCTTAGCAGAATCTGTTTAATGCAAGAAAGAACAGAATATTTTAGTGCTACCTGTAAAGCTTTCAGACATCCTCAGTGAATATGACTTAAATCCACAGGGTTTGACTGCTGGCAGTGTGAAAGATGGGGCTGTAAGAGTCAGACTCCAGAGCTGTGATAAACAGCACACTCAAATAGGTAAAATTGTAACAACAAGCTCATCACAGACTACAAAGGAGATGATCCTGATTCTTCAAACATAACAGTATAAATCAAAATATATTCACAGAAGGTGATGGAATTTCACTGATGTACAAAGGAAAATTGATGGAAAGCACTGGAAAACTTTCAATACCATTAGTGCTAAGGTTATTTTATTTCTGGTATAATCTGCTCTTGTAAATGTAAGGATGAGCCATCCAGAAGCCATTAGTGACAGCAATTTATGAGACTGCTGTGATGCAAATATTTTCTGGTTGCAAAGCTATGTCCCAAGCCATAAACTTCACTAATTATTTCTAGGACAAACAGCAAATGTGCAATGTGTTACATATAAAGAGTGATGCTAATTTATGAGCACATTAAAGTCAGGGAATCTGCCTTCATCAGGAAGAAGCCTCCACAAAAGTTTCCAGCACTGTTGCTGGAAGGAAAGCAATTACTACATACAAACCATAAACACTCCATGAAATACTCTGATTGCAAAAAGACACTTACATGGTCAAAGCCAGCACTGGCAGATTAATGCAATTACCTTTTTTATGGGAACTGTTTGCCAACACAGTGATGAATCCAAGATCCAGACTCATGTTTGAGAAGGCATTCATGGCCACCACTTTCACTAGAAAAGTACCTAGAGAAGGCAGAGAGCCAGTTAAGAGTAGCAGTGGGCCCAGTCCAACAGGTTTGAGGTATAATAGCCAATTTGTAAAGAAAACTCCCTTCTTTTCTGTTAAGAGTTTTCAGGGGGGTTTCTAATGGGTGTCCACTGCTGAAAGGCTTTTCCTGGAATGTTCTTCCCCTTTATCTCAATTTCTTAATAACTCAGCTGCCCTTTCTTAACCCTTGTCAGGCTATTCCTTGTCAGCTGACTATGGTGTCACACAGGAAACTAGAAGTGTACAAACACTGGAGGCAAAATGAGTTTAGGCAACTTGATTCAGCAGCTATCTTGTTTGAAAATTTCTGCCTATGGGGAAGGGATGTTCAAATGGGTACAGGGAGAACACATTAAACTTTAATATTGAATAATTTAAAAATATGAAATAAAACCATAATTAGTTTCTACTGCTCCTACTTTGGCATGGGGTTGGAATAGCTCATTAGAAGTGGAAACTTTTTTATCTTCTGCCACTGTTAATTAACTCTTAAGCACAATCTGCCTAATTCCACATTTTAAAAGCTTTGACTATGTAATAATGGAAGGATAATATTACTAAAATGTTTATTCATAATTAACTTCAACGAAAGTTATGTGTTGGAAATGGACTCACAGAAAAACTCCCCTTTTCTTTGTCATCTCTACTGAGAACTCCTCAGATGATGAATTACTTCAGTGTAAAATGCAGAGCAGTCTAAACTTGAAACATTATGAACAAACAGGAGGAAAATACTTTGCTATTCAAGAAAATGTCCTCATTTGTACTTCAATCAGATGGTGCCATGAAAAAATAAACCCTATGTCTTTTCACTGTGACTCTTCCATTGCAAGAATGAGGTGAAGCCTTGCTCTGAGTCTGCATATGCAGGCCCATTTGTCAGCTCTGGTTTTTAGCTCACTTACACAGGATTGTGCTGTCTCTGCAGACTAAGTTTGAGCAGTCAGGAAAGCTGCCAAATTCAGCTGTACATTCCTGTCCCCTAGCCCAGGGTGCTGTGGCTCTCTAGGTGACCTGTGCTCATGTGTGGTGTCCTGGAAGCACAGGAGATGTCAGGGTGCTGTACCTTCCCAGGGCACGGGAACGCCGTAAATCCGCGGCTCCCCACGAGCGCCGTCTGCTCTGTGCCGGTGGCTTTGGTTGGATCCAATCACCTCAAACATCAGCTTCTCTGGGGCACCGTGGGCCACAGAGACATTCACCTCCAAATCCTCCCCCAGCTGCAGAGTGGGGGAAGCTACTGCAGCCTGAATTCCAGACACTGGCTCAATTAAATGAACAGCAACACTCGCGGAGATCTCCAACGCCGTCGTGTTCCTGGACGCTCGGATTTCCAGCTGATGTATCCCTGGGCCTATCAGCTCTTGAGAGGCACTGCTGAGCGTCAGGTTATGGGGGACAAGACCTTCCTTTGCACTGGATTCAGTCAGTGTCATGTTATCTGCTAAAATACTGTAGGTTACTCCATTGCCTGCAAAAACACAGATGAAAATTTCTCACAGCTTGTGCAATAGGCCAAGAAATTCCAGCTGCTTTGTGCAGCATTCCAGTGTTTATGCAGGAGTCACAAGAACACTGCAGCATTGCAGTCATTTTTAATAAAATCACTTAAGGTGACTTAATGAAAATCTATAGTGTGTTTTCTGCGGGGAATGTTTTGAGAAGAGAACTCAAACATACACTGCTGAATTTTCTTTTTTTTCAGCACATATGTGGCTTCCAGGAACTTAAAGTGAGAAAGAAATGTACACCAGTAAATGTGTTCAGCTCAGAGTGGAATCCTCTTTAATCAGAGAAGCCTTTCCATGAATTTCTAACTTCAAATACAGAAATATTCTGACTAGAATCACATGGAGTTTTGTGACTAAAGTTATGCTCATGCTGTCAGTTTTGTCAATAGGAAAAAAAAGGGTTCATACTTATGCTTTAGGAGATGAAATATCTCTGAGAAATAACCCCTCCAGGGGAACTAAGAGACTTAAATGGCAGGAATACAACAATTAGAGGGAAAGCATTTACTAAAAGAAGGGTTATTTTGCATAATGAAAATCCTGCAATTGCAATGGCAATAGTATTTATCCTTCCCTTTAACTCACGCATAGAAATGATGCTCACCTCCGCTGAGCTGAACCTGGATCCACAACAGCTCCCCATAGAGCACCCGGCACTGGGAGCTGTTCCCTGTCTCATGCTGGCTGTAGCACCCAGTGATGCTGAGCTCATCCCCCTTATCCTGGACAGTCACCTGCCTCTGGGCCATCACGTGCCACTCGCTGGTGCTGCACTCCGCAAAAACACTGAACTCCCCAGGGGAGGAGTAGCTGTATGTGAGCTTGCTGACCAGCCTAGAGTAGAAAGAGAGCAGCTGCTTGTTGTGGAAGGCCATCCTGGGATGTCCTTCACCTTACATGAGAACACATCCCCAAATTCAATTCATTCAAATGTCATTCCTACCAGTAAGACAAAATCTGATTTTTAAATCCAGCAGAAAAATGTTTGATCTATTAAAGACAGAAGTTTTATGAAATTAAAACAGGAGAAAAACTACAAAACATCCTTGTTATATTTTAATCGTTATCAAAAAACACTCTTTAAACTTTAAACTTTGCTTGTAGTTTTGCAATTGCTGACATGCTTTCAGTAATTTTGAATTTTAAGATCTGGAATAAATTGTCTTGGAAATAGGAAACACATGTTATAATAGAAGAAAAATTGTAGTTGGCAGCTTAATATAAAATTTTGTATTGATTTCAAAACAGGTTTTTACAGAATCCAAGTCTCTTGTAGGTACATTCTATTACTAAGATATCGAGTTTTTAACATCTCATTTAGGAAACTTGGCACATTCAATTGAGTGCAAGCAGTGAAATGTAGTGTTTATCTGAAGAGAAATCAAAGTTACATCTTACGTTCGAGGGTAGTAAGGATCAATAGTGTGACCATCTCCAGTGCTGATGGTACAGGAGAGGTTCCCAGAGTATGGTGAGAGCAGCCAGTTCAAAGTGACTGTGATATTTTCAAAGACAAAACATGTGTCTGTCATTACCAGCTGCAGGCCTGCAAAACAGAATGACAGAATTCAGTGCCAGTGTTTGTCTACTTTTCCTACAAAATTAAATTAATTTTCAGACATTCAAAGCCAGCCTGCTCCAAACCTCAGTTGGTACTACTGCTAATTTTTCTGCATTAGTGGTATGACAGGGAGCTGATTCTTTTCCATGACTATTAATCAAAATTCTTTTTGGAACATAATTTCATCTAAATGTTTTTTATGTGTTTGAATTTCTGGGCTTTGTATTCTATCCAGAACCGTCAGTTAGGACAGGGAATCTACATTTTTGAACCTATTTTCAGTGATCATCACCATTCCAGTTTCTTCCCTGAGGCTGGAACAGCGATTTTTAAGATAAATATCAATGGTCTCAGTGTTACAGCAAACAGCACAGGTTTCTAGTGTGGACAGCACCCTCCCTCTTACCTTCCTTGCAGTGGTATTGAATAGACAAATAGCTTCCCAAAGCTGGACACGGATCTCCAAAGAAAGTGCCATCTGCTGCCACCTGGCAGGCCTGCAGACCGTGACACTGGCCTGGAAAGGGAGCATTTCATATCAGCAAGTGGCTTTTGCCTTTACTGTCACAACAGCTCAGGTAAAAGATGATTGAGAAACAAAAAGGGCAGGAGGAGCAGTATGATGTCTCTGATTTCTAAACATATTTCCCTATCACTTTGACGTTCATGTGTTGCTTATTGAGTGGCATTTCTTAGCATCATTACATTTTATTGGAACACAGCTGAATTTGAAAAGGTAAAAAAAAAAAGGAACAAAAAAAGGCAAAAAAAGTGAAAAAAGCTTAAGTGTTTTGTTTAATTTTGGCTGGGGACAGGCCACAATCACTGTTTGGTCTCCAAGCCCTTGGCTCCAGCAGGGTGGGTCCCTGACACGTGGCAGGCAGCAGCAGGGAATCACTGTACTCACGTATTTTCTTCTGACAGCAAAAGGAGCCAGGCACACCCTTGTCCTTTATTTGCCCCTCCCCTCTTCTGAATCTTAGCTCCACACAAATCCCCTCCTTTTGCTCCTCTCCTTCTCTGAATCGTTGCTCGTCACAAGCCCGTTCTTTGCATCCAGCCTCCTGTAACAGCCTCCTCCCTGCCAGAAGCTCTCTGTGATTCCCTTCATTTTAGGAATAATCCACTTTCCCATTTGCTAACTCGACTGGAACACAAGCTAAGGTGTTCGGAGGACAAGGAACTTTGGTACCCTGTGTTTCTGACAAGCAGTGCTGTAAGATATCACCTGCTACTTCCTCCTTGACACTGGTCCAGCTGCAGCCTTCATCTGTTTCAAGCTGGAGAGGAGTCTCTGACACACAGTAGTGAGGGGTCTTCCTCCCATAGAAGCTCTCTTCAATTTGAATAATTTCTCCTGATCCACACTGTACAGTGGCATTGTAATTATCACAAGCAATGCTCTGGCCATATTCTAATAGGAGAAAAAAACCAAATGTTACCTTTTTGAATTTCTGAAAAATCCTGCTACAGTTCTACTGCATGACCATTTTGTTTTGTTTGTCTTTCTTCCCTTTTCTACTTTTTAAGCTAAACAATTAAGAAAATTTAAGAAAATTTAAAAATAATTAAATATTTTTATTTTAAAAAACTCCAAAATAATAGATTTATGATTTTACTGCCTTAAAACATCGAGGACATTTTCAATAAGCAAAAATATTTTAATCATAAAAATAAATAGTATTTTCGTGGAAAACTCTTAGCATTTGTTTGACCTAAAATACTAGAAGGTTTAAAGTTACTCCTTACTTCTGCAAGAGATGTATGGATTGCATAATATTCAGGTAATTGCTTTGGAGAATAGTTTGCATCTTAAGTATGGGAGCTGATCCCATTTCTGCTACAGAGGCTCCTTTGTTCCTGTGTGATATTTGACTGACTTCATTCAGCAGGACTGCTCAGATGGGTAAGGTCATAGCTCTAAATGCATACACCTCATTCTTTGATTAATCTGGGACAGTTAATTATCTTTCAGAATTCTTAGTATCATGTAGTAATCAGGATACTTAATACCCTGAAGAGGAGGATGTGAATAACTGCTCTCATATATGGGAGTGTTGCAAAAGGATGTTTTAGTTTCAGCAGTCCCAGGTTTGAATGCATTGTCCTCCCGTTGTTGTTTGGATCATTCCCCTCAGGTCCCTTGATTAACAGTGCCAATGTGTGCACACTGCAATAATTGTGTGCTATTGTTATTTAAAGGCTAAAGCTAAGCCTGGCTGTAACTATAGCAACATGATCAGTTTGCAGATTAGAGCTCTCTAAATAAGGTTGAAAAATAACATGCTGGTAATTTCTAGTATGGACTATTATCTCATGCCTTTTGGGTTTTTTTGGGTTTTTTTTTGTTCTCCATATGAAGATTTCTCAAAGTATTTCCTATCTCAGCAACTCTTACATGGAAAGATGCACAAAACTTGGTCTGTGTTTCTAGGTACACACCCTGATTTGATGCATATATATTTACTATAATAAACTGCTAACCTACAGAGCAACAAATAGTAGAATTGCTTCGATCTGGTCTTGGTTTCCTGGGTAGTGGAATGATGAATGTAGTATAGGATATCGTTGCTCTTTGAATTTAATGGGCTCTCAGTCAGATCCTATGGTAACAGATGATAGTTTCTGTACAAACAGACAGGTTGTAATGGAAAAATAATTTTAGTCTGTTTTTGCAAGGAAAATAAGCTTAAGGGATTGTGCTGTCTGCCAGTTTCCTCTCCCCCAGTCATTTTTAATGTTAGTCATCTTCAGCTAAATTTGATGTATAGATATAAACCTCCAACACCCTAAAATTTCATGTAATGCAATATCTAGGGAGAAGAGAAAGAGCTACATCAATGCCTCTGTGAGGAGTAGGAATTATAACTCTATGTTTACCTATTCTGGAACATGGAATTCAAGTGGCCAGCACATACAGCTGGAGCTCTGGAGCAGCTGCAGGGGAGGGAGCTGAGGCAGTGAAAAGTGTTTGCAGAGGTGGGACATGCTGGGATGGGAGTGAACTGGGAGTGCTGAGGAGGAGAGTGGGGGGGGATGTGGAATGGAAAATCAGGACAGGAAACAAAACTTTATTAGCTTTGCATATTGCAGAGCTACTTGTTCTTTATGTCAGTAGTAGCAGACTGCTGGACAGGGCAGTAGCAGTTCTAGGGCTGGTGGAAACCTACACTTGCATACTTGACTGGAAGCCTTTTTATATTAGTGAGCCCACAGCCAGACTGTCCTTCCAGGGCTTGTGACCCCAGTTCTAGCTGCAGTGTAAAGTACTCTTCTGTAAAGTGCAAGGAACACAAATTCCCCTCATATCTCTATATTGAAAGGGATGATATTGCCAGCATTCCTTTCCAGAACTGTTTGCTCCAAGTCACAATTTGAGGGACACAATGTCTGTGGATTTTCTGTCTGAGCAGAGGAAGTACAGGTTCCTGTCTGCTTCCTTAACCTGGGGAAAACCTTGAACTTCACGTGATGGAGGGGTCTGAGATGGAACGAGAAAAACTTGCTCTCACTTTTGCTTCCTCCAGGCTGCAAGGAGTGGTGCCTCTGGAAGCCTGCCTGTAATTTTGCTTCAGCTACAAATGGAAATTTTTCTGGCACACATTAATGAGTGTTTTTACAGTGCAGCCATACAGGTCCCACCTAGCCCAGGTATTATGGTGTTGTGGGAGTTTATTTTGCAGCTGTACTTTAACATAGCCAGTTATGTCCACTGAAGAGTCCACTGAAGATGTGGACAGCTACACACTGGATTCACTCTCACATCTGTTTATATTTTATCAACCCCCTGCTGGAACCCTGGGCCCTAATGTCTGGTTGCTGGGCATCTACATCTCCCAGTGATTTGTGGGTTCTTCCTTTTTTGGATCAGGTTTTGCATCAGCACACTGGAAAAAGAGCACCTGCTGGGGTTATATGACTTTTACTTCGTTCACATTTAGTAAGATTCATTAAGTTACTTCCCAGCTACTTTGAAAGCAACAGGGCAATTTATGCCGCACTGTGATCATGGCACACTCACTTCGCTGTTCCAGCTGCTGTGTATCTTACCAAACTCACAAATGAAGTCAAATTCCTGGCTGCAGTTTTCAGTCACACCCCACTGATACTTGGCATTCTTCAGGATGTACCCACATGTGGATGAGAAGGGAGATGGCTGATCCTTGTACCAGTTACTGTAGCTTACATCTGAAGTGTCCAGCCAAGTTATTGACCCTGTGAACAGAGGAATTGTGTCCTGAATGTTAATTTTCCACAGTAATAGAATTAGAGTCAGAGCCTGCAGAGTAGGACTGTGGCCCTGCTCCCACTGAAGCAGAGATGGTTTAGTCTGGTAAGGCTCTTCAATTACATTTTATATTGAACCTGATGCAATCATGAAAAGAGACACTGCCATTTCTACCTGTGCTCCCAGCCTCAAGATTTCACCATTTCCCTTGCATCAGACCTTGCAGCACTTCCTAGTGGGATGAATTGGCTTCCACTGGAGACCTAACCCAGCACATTTGTTTCACTGGGTCAGCAAGCTGGTCTCATTCACCATGCGTTCACACAACCACAAGATCCAACGGAGGGTGATTACATGCAACAAGGAAGTGAAGCAGGCAATTAAACATCTTAATACAAATCTGAAGATACAGCAACAAAAGAGGCTTTTCAGCAGATATCTACAAAGGGACTTACTGCATTTTCTATCGTGTTAAGAAAGCATCATAAGCTGATACAATTTTAAAGATGTGATTTAAAGCCACCTACCATCAGTAGTTTCATTCAGCAAGGAGTTTGAGATCAGTCCTATCCACCATTCCCGATCCTTGGCAATATGTTTTTGCAAGAACTCTTGAGTTTCCTCATTTTGAATGAAGACAAGATGCCCTCCTCCTCTCTCACACCAGCTCTGGGCACTTGTAAAGGTTTGCTGGAGTCTAACAAACTCATAGCATGAATGGTTGAAAGCTTGCTGGTACTTTGAACAAGGTATTCCTTCATCAGTTGCTTCCTCCACAGCCAAGCACACAGCAAGAGAAATCAGAACTGTGACCCCCAGCCACATTCTCAGCTCAATGCCATGTGTTGCACTCATCTTGCTTACCAGGGCACCACTCTTTCTGCTGCTTTCTTCAAAAGCTTGAGATGTCATCCTTGTCGTGTCATCAGCATTCTCCTTCCTCTTTGCTGCTTGCCACAACAGAAGCAATAGAGCATGGAACAGAACAGAACTTCTAATATATAATTGTGCTTGTGTCTGGGGGGTGTTGCGCTCATGCTAAGCCCCTGCACTGGCTCTTGTGAGCTCTATTGTACAAATGTCACATCCCATGTGAGATCAGCTTGAGGAGAAGACATTAAATGATTGCTTTCCTCATGAGCAGAGAAGATAAAGCTGATAAATGCAGCTGTTGTACCTGTGGAAAAATGAGATAAAGCTCCTACATCAAAGGCTTCATTGTGTGAACATTGAAATTGGGGGCTCTTTACAACAGCATAGAGGTACAATAGTGAGAATAAAAAAAAGAGAAACACGAGGGGTTATGAGATGGGAAAACACACTGCTTCTCTAGATACATTTAATTGGTCTGGATCTCTTTATTTTTAATAATTATTGTTTGAGGTGCTTCTTTTAGATGCTAATGAAATGTCTGTAATTATTGTATCATATCCATCCTGCCCTCCTGTTTGTGAATGTGCAATTCATCTCAGCTGTTCCAAGTAAGATTCATTTTGAACTGTTGTGTCTGTTTAGAATTCTACACCCCAAGTAAAATGCTCCCATCATTCCTTAAAAGATGAGCTGCTCAACTCTTTGGAACTACAGTATTTATACCTGCTGGGAGGCAGAAGAGAAGGCCATAACTTAAACCAATGATTTAGGAAAGATGAAAATATTGCCTTAATCATCAGAACTACTTGAGAGCCCTATTTGCACATTCCAAAGGCTGCTGATGGACTTTGGGAAGCAAGCCCAGCAACATTTTGGAGCTGAAATATCTAAATTTATCTCAACTTCCTTATAAAAGATATCCATCAGGTTTCAAAGCCACCAGCTTCGTAGAAGCACAGTACAAATAAGGATTTTAGCTATTGTGATCCTCCTGTCCTTGGCATTGACTCCACTGAGTTTGATGCCATTATTATTAATTTATACCATTTATATAGCATGCAGTTATATTTAGGCATGGGCCAGTGAGGCAGTTACCACAGCACAGAGGAGGAATCAGTGGTGTTTGATGGATTCCTGCACTGCAGAAATGCCTCCTGCACTGCCCTGCTGGGCTGAAGGCAGTGCCCATCCCTGCAGTGCAGCCCAACTCCAAAGCTTTCAGCCAAAGTAAAGTGCATGCATGGCATCCAGTCAACATCTAAGACTGAACTTCAACCCCAAGCCCTTTCCAGTTTATGGCTGTCTTGCTCAGCTGGAAAAAGCAGGACTGTTATCAGGGTTTTCAAGATAAAGTTAATTGGAAAGTATTTAATGGGTAGGAAAATGGTGGGGGATGAGAGGAAAGGAGAAGAAAATATACTATGCTGGATGTCTTCCTTCTCACCACACCTGTAAATCAGGAGTTCACTGTGGAAACCTTGGAGCAGATCCCACATGAATTTCTGAGTGATTAATAGGGAGAGCTTATGGAGCCGCTAAGATGTGAATATTCAGACTGGATTTCCCAGCTCTGGAGAATGCTGATCCATATTCTAATTAGCTAATTGGCCCAGACAGCCATCCCTTTCCCTGGTGAGACTGTAACTACAATTATCAGCTGCTTCTGTTGGGGGTATTCTGGAATTAGGAGTCCCTTTCAGGCCCCATACAAAACTTCACAGGCTTCAGTTTGGGAGTGCCCAATCCAACTGTTTTATATTCAAGCTGTTGCAGCAGTCAGAGCTGAGGGCAGCTGCTCTTCAGTTAGTTGGCCACTGTATGTTTGCATGATGCTTTCTCCAGACTCCCTGCTTCTTCTTGGGCTCTGCTGACTTGCCAGGCTTCACAGCAGCTGGCATCCACCCTCTCACTTTGTCCTTCTAGATATGAGAATCACAGGCTGTTTCTGAAAGCACAGGCATGTTGGAGGAGACTGTACTGAAATGTGCTGGCTTGGTGATACAGACATTTCCAGTAGGAGCTCACTTTTGTGATCAATGTGTTCTGTAGCATTGTGCAGTTCTTTCTCTGTCACTGGAAAGCTGACTACATGAACATACTAAAAATGCCAGGACTGAGGGTGTCACAGGCTCTCCCCTGTGAATCTGCTTCAAAGGCATTGAAATTAATGGAAGTCTTGTCTCTGGCTTTGACAGATTTTGAAATAGGCCCTGAAAAAGAACAAATAATGTTTGGAAATGTCTACAAATAAAGCCCAGCTCTCCAAGTGAGTCTACTGTTGGCAATTTCTATGGCAATGTGCATTTTTTTCCTAATCTATGGTTGCTATAAGTTACTCTTCAGCTGCTGCAGCAGATGGAGAGTGGAAGAAAGACAATTTCCCTCTTTGGCAGTTTGTTGACTTTTTACACTTTAGTGCCAGGAAAGCACTCTGTCAGTTTATTCTGTTTACCACAAGAATGAGAAAAGTAGGAAAAGAAAATACTACTTTTTAAGCATCAAAATTAGCAGCTAGGGTCTTCAGGAAGAGAGAAACTTCCCCAAACCCTTTTTACTCATAAGCGAGAACTCATTTGATGTCAGGTAAACTCCTTGAACTTACCTTCTTGTGGGAAACATGTATTTTGTATTCTTCCTCAACAGAAAGACATTTTTTAAAAAACCCAGCTTTCTTATGCCAGAAGTCATTGACTTTGGAGTGGTCCTGGTCCGTACCCCAGTGCACATCACAGATCACAGCTGCATCATGACAGCCTGAGAATGTCCTGTGCTTCAAACTACAGCACTGCAGAATAGCTTGACAAACCATAATAGAGACCAGAAAGTGCTAGATTTGAAGAATTAAGGAAGTGAAGAGCTGCCAAAGAGAAGGAATAAATCACACCCCGTTCATTTTGGCTGTTGTTCATTTGCCTTGAGGAGGAATAAGTAAATTTACTCTCTATAGGAGGATGTTACCATCTTTACATTCCTGAATATTACTGAATGTAATATATAGATTTTTATCAGGAATATAGAAATCTCTGTGTTTTATTAATTGAATAAACATAAAAATGGAAAACTGATTTCTATTACTTTGAGGTAGAAAAAATGATTATTTTCAGGTACCATGAACTTGAGACAAGATTATGAGTAGTCCATTTTACTGTGTCATGTAAACTTCTGGAATGTGAAGAACATTGTTACCCTGCTAGGTAGGAAGTACTGAGACTTGAGCAGATTCTACATCTACACCTACACCTTCCATCTCTTCAGCTGGCTTTAATGATACCCATTTTCCAATTAGTTTGAGAAGGTGGATCACAACCCCACTTCCTTCCTTGCTGCTCTCCTGTGCTGCTTATCCTGATGGTGAGACCAAGTTATTGCTGACTGAAAAGGGTTTGGTCTTGTTGTTGCTTCTACTGTCTAATTTTCCATGAGGCAATGCACTGAACTTACCAGTGATCCCTGCCAAGTTGCAATTTTGATGTTATCTTGTTTATAAAAACAGGGAAAACAATTCTTATCTGTACAAGGTGCAATAATTAAATTAGATGTTCATGCCTGGCATGATGGGGTCAGGATAAAGATAAGTAGGATTACCTTCAGGAGCTGTTGGTTTAAACATAATTTCTGTTTAGAGGATGTGTATAGTTACCTGGATAAGTCGTTGGATCAGTCCCTGAGGATCTCATAGGAACTGTCCCCTTGGAAGTGTCTGGCATTGCCTTTAGGCTCATAGCTGGCCTTTCCTCACTGCCACAGCTGATGCCTCAATCCCTGCCTCTTTTCCAGCTTTTTCCCTGTGTTATTGCCTTTCAGAGCAGACCTTTGACTGTTAGGAAGAAGGGGATGAGTGGGCCCCATAAGAACATTTAATGAGCTGGGGTTATTGTTGGCCAAATTGAGCCCCAAGTTCACCCAGAAAGGAGCAGAACTATCTCAAGAACCTGATGGCCCTTCATGTGTCCTTGTGATCATGTTTGACTAAGTAGCACAATTTAGATCTGCCTTTGCCTTAATATCTTAATTAGAGAACTGTTCAAAGCATTAAAGCTGCCCTCTTTGGATAAAACATTAACTGCTAGGTACAAATGGACTGAACTTTGTTCAGAACACACAGAGGTAAAATAAATTGCTTGGATATGAATTTACAGCCATCCTTTACAGCCACTGTCTGCAGTCTCTCCAGATTTCTGTAAGCGTAAAACTGGCCAGACTTCTAAGGTGTTTCCGTTTCCACCTCTTGTTTGCTTTATTTAATTTGGTTACACAGTTTT
Source organism: Bombycilla garrulus (assembly GCA_013400315.1). Taxonomy (NCBI): domain Eukaryota; kingdom Metazoa; phylum Chordata; class Aves; order Passeriformes; family Bombycillidae; genus Bombycilla; species Bombycilla garrulus. Next base: position 1,814,712 of record VXBU01012053.1, read on the forward strand.
CTTCTGCTTATTATGGGCTATTTCAGAGTTTACAGGGCATGTAAATAGAGGGGAAAAAAGCCCTATTACAAGTTGTTTTCATTGCTAATGTCTCCTATGAGTAGATATCCAACAGCTGACAAAAGAGATCAGCTTCACAATCCCCATAATGAGAAGGACTGGAGGTCCAGCAGCCTCTCTGTTCAGGAGCACTGGTGTTGTGTTAAGCCCTCTACACTCAGTTGCCATTTACTAAAACCAGGAAGCAATCCTTTTTCCTTAAGTTCCCCCAAAGATGTACAGTAGGCTGTCAGGTAGGATAGAGCAACATTAACTTCTGTCATTGTACCCATTTGTGACCCCATTTCTACACCTTCAGTCATGGAAGTGAATGCCAACTTTCATATTGTCATTCTGCCCACTTGAAAGCACATGGCTGAACTGTATAATTTACATATTAAAACGTGAATAGGGATGTTGAAAGGTGCAGATAAGGTTATGGAAGTCTTACAGCAAGGACGTTTACATGGGTACTGTGGTTTTTTTTAATTTGTTTTAATGTCTGGTGTTTAAATATTTGGGCATTATGATCACTGGGTAGGCTCAGTCTGATGGATACCAGTTTGGGTAGGCCAGCAGTTCCATGCCTCAGCACTTGAAGAGTTTTAATATTAAGTTACATTATATATTTCTTTTAATGAACAATTCAATATTTCTCATGATAGGTATTAAAACTATGACTGTAAAAAATGAAGCAATACTTTTGTTTATCAAAGAAATTGTGAAATCCCTCAAAACACCCCCCCTCCTCAAAATTAAAATTTTATTAAAGAAATTTAAATCTCACAAAACCAATTACTTTTGTCCGAATAATGAACAAAACAGTATATGATCAAAATAGTTTTGACCCAAGTAATATCTGGTAAGAATAATATAGCAAAACAATTGCTATTTAAAATTGAACAAACTACATTAGTAATTTGTGTTTGCAATTATATCTGGACAGGGCGAGAGACGTGTTTCTAAATAGTCTGGTGGCAGTTTGGTGAAATGAGATCATGCCAAGAAAAGAGTATTTAACAAAGATAAGAACTTGTGTTTCTAGAAAGTGAGATAGCAATCAGTGTGATTTCAGCAAGAACAACTCCTAAGTTCATATCAGTTTTACTAATGGAGTTTAATTTGGTAGTGATAGATAACTTTTGATAGCTGGAAGTTCTTAGCAGCCTTAAAGTCACATGTGTCAAGTCAATTTGACTTTTGCTAATGGGCTTTAATTAGAACCCAATTCCTATAAGCAAAAGATTGAGATTAAAATAAATTAAGTACAATAAAGATAAGGAATTATATTGGTCTCTCTTTGATTTATAAAGCAATATTTTGCTTCTTGCTAAGTGAAACTAAAGTACAAAGGTAGGCACATGGCAGTGACATTATTGTTTCTCTAGAAATGCAGTTAACAAGCTTTGCTGCCTTGGAAGGCTTTGTTTTGATTAACCACACAGATCACCTCCAAAATGTAACCCCCAGCCTCCAAAAATGTCTTCATGGCCCTTTCAAAGTGTGGGAGAGAAGCTCAGGGCACACAGAGACTGGAGGGAAGTGAAAGTGAGAAAGGGCTCCAGAGGAAACAGCTTCGCCACAGTTGTTTAGAGCAGAAAGGAAATTCACTGAAAAAATCTGCACGTGGTGAGGAGCTGGTGACTTCAAAAATGTTGTCATGAGGGGTGGATGGAGAGAGGAAACTGTGGAGAGAAGTGTGAGATTTGATTGGGGGAAGATTTATATTTGAAGGGTTTTGCAACAAGAAGAAACATTGTGAAATAATAAAATTAGAAAAATCACCTAGTCCACATCCTCTACTGCTGATAATTACACATTATAGTTGTAAATCAGTGCTTTGATATGTTGCTATTTTAATGTGAAAAAGGGAGAAATCACACATTTGGCAAGAAAATTAATCTCCACATACTCTACTAAGTTGCTTATTTGTCATTAGTGTGATGAAAACAACAAAGAAATGTTTTGCTGGTAAATGAAGTATTTTTTACTGACAAGCAGGAAAAACTAACTTTACAAAGCTTCTTTATTTAAGTTGTGCAATATATGAGACAAAACTTTCAGTCACAGACAACTAAAATTAGCTACCAAATATTTATGTTGATTTCAGAAAGTGTTTGGTATCTGCAGCTCCTTGTTCTTCCATTCAGATAACTTTTAACACTGTTTCCAATTATCTCATCATGGCTGAACCTTAACCTACATGAACACTTGGGGTGGAGGAGGCAGAAGAGGTTTGAATTAATCTTTTTATTGCTTGCTTGCTCTGTGGAAATCTTAATATCACTACAGATTAGACAACTCACAGGTCAGATAATTAAAGCTGCAGCATTAAGCACTAAGCACATAAATGGATGAGGATACACTGAAACAAACATATTAAAGCAAAACAGAACATTGTGGAGAGAGAAAAGGTCCCCATGGCTTACTGAGAGCAGAGTTGGGCAGCTTTGGTTTTTTGCCAGATCCTTTTCAGTCCCTAACATTGCTGAAAAATCCCTTTCTTGGCTTTTTGTGTAAAGTGAATCAACATCTCAGTGTACACACACACACTCACATATATGCAAGTACACATGTGCACATATACAGTGGATATGCATGTCCCTGTGTATGTATCTCCACGGATATATGGACTTCAATCCCCTTCATCTCCTACAGCCTTTTGGTTCAGTCTTGCTGTTTATTAGTATTACTAATTCAAACAAAGACTTTATATTTGCTCTTCTTATCTGGCTTTTTATTTGTTATTATCTGCTTCTGTCAGTGCTTTCCAAAAAGAGACCAGGGCACGCTGATCTCCCAGAGTGAAGATCAGGCATCAAACAGACAGGAAGTTTGGAGAAGAGGATCAATGTATAATAAATGTGTCAGAAGAGTCTGTAGCACAAATTGTGTTTTGAATAAAATAACTGTTGTAGTTCTAAGAGATCAGTCGGTCTTAAGAAGTGATGTTAAACATTTTGGGAACAATGGTGATTCAGCTGAAAAAATCGGATTTTAGGGTAACCCCATATGAAACTGCATATTATATAATTGTGCAAAGATTTTCTTTATCCTTCATGGTCAATGAAGCCTAAGATTTACTCTGCAATCACATGCTTTATATTTAAATAATTCTCTTTCCAGAGGATTTTAACAACATTGAACTCAGCTAAGTACCTTATCTAGAAACAAAAGCACGAAGTTAAAAATCTGCCTTAGTTTTAATGAATCCTGCCATACTTTCATAGGTGGATTCGGGTCACATATGGGAGAATATGGTAGAGTGAAAAGATATTTAATTCAAAGATGTGGCACTCAGCTAACTCTGGAACAACTTGTACATAAAGAAATACATGACTATTCAGTGGTGATAATTTATTAATTTACAGAACAGCCCAGCGTAAAATCACAGTATGGAAAGAAAAGGATGATCCCCTGCTCTGAAGTGCTTGTCATTCCCAAAGTGCCAAATCCAGAACAGTGAGTAGAGATTTCTTCTCTTTTCCCATCCCTACCAGCCAAACGGGACAAGCATCCCTAGCAGTGTCTAACATTTACCTGGAAAGCTGCAGGTGATGTTTCAGCTGCTGCAGCTGCCCCCTGGGTGTGCCTGCCTGCCTCTGCTCGGTTCATAAGCAGCAAAGTTAACGCATTTCTTACTTCCCCTTCCAGCCAGTGAAAGAGTTAATTTTAATACGAATGTGCAAGAATTAGAGTGTATGTGCTAGGGATTAAAGATCAGCTATTATAAATAGTCAATCTATAAGCCACCGGCCACCAGCTCGCGCTGCACTTTGACCTTATCTTTATATGTAACAGGAAAGAGCCGCTCTCAGCCCAGACGGGGGGGACAAGGGCGCCTGCAGGAGCGGCCGGGCAGAGCGCAGGCAGCGGGCATTTCAGCCGAGATGGATGCGCTATACGGCCGGAATAAGGAAGAGCACCCAGAGCCCGTAAAAGCTGAGGTGCAGGGTAAGTGAAAGAAAATCTCTTGTAACACGAGCCGCTGTTTTGGTGTTTTCCAATCCGTAAAAACTGCGACTCTTCTTCACCCGAGGCAGCAGTGGAAAAGGGAAACTGAGAGAGAGGCGCAAGGGAATTTTGTTTAAAGGACTGATCTCAGATAATATTTGTGACCCTGCTGGGGGATTTTTCTCACTCCGTGAGCATTTCTGTGTACTTTGCGAAAGTCTGTTTGAACAGGATTCACTGGAGTTGATGAGGGAGAGACCGGGATTTCATCTCGGACCCCCCTCCCCCGTGGAGCTGCTCACACTTTCGGTTTCTCTCTGTAACCCTTCCCTGCCCTCCGCTCTCCCTGGGCTCCTTGGGAGGGCTCGGAAATCGGGGCTCTGCACCAGTGCCGCTCCTAAATAGCAAAGCACCGCTACAGGATGCCGCAGGGCAGCGTTAAAAAGAGGGTTTAGAAGATAATTCAGGAGAAACTGCGGAGTATCCTCCGGCGAGACAGTTTAAAGTGGCTCTCTAGACTAGGGATGGCACTCGACCAACCTGTTGTTTTCCCAATTTCTTTTACTTTACAGAAGACTGTTTTTTCCTACAGGAGAGGTTTGTTGCTGGGAACCCCTACTTAATAAACCTTGTCTGTGTTGTGATATGTAGTCCAAGAAATGGCAGGAATGTACCGTTCCCAAGTAAAAAACTTAAAGAGATGACAATTAAAACTTGCAGGGCTTTGTTGCTGTTAGTTTGGTGGCTGAATTGGAAAAGATTTTGTGTCAAGTCAGACAAAGTGCTTAGTTTTAATGCCTTTGAATTATTTTATGCTTTTATGCATTTATGTCTTTCAATTATTTTTTTTCTCGAGATAACAACTTATTATCAAAACACTTGAAGTTATTTGCAAACGAGCAAGTTATCAGACCCGATCTGTGTTATGCAATAGTTTATTTGAACAAAGACTGCATATTTCAGAAGGTAAAGTTGCACATACAAAACCTCCCTTCATTGCTAAAGAAAATGAAAGAGAACCATGACCCCTTTAAATATTTTGGTAGTCTTGAGCTCTGCCAGAATTTTGGCTCCTTGTTACTCAATACGTACATTGTACATATCTGTCACACTTCCAACATCAGCTGCAATTTAACCCATGCTCTCCTACAGCCGTGTGATTTTCTGAGATTCTGTTGTTACCATAGTTAAAATGTCCAAATATTTGGGGATTTCACTGTGTCACTAATGTGTCCTCACACATTACAGAAAATAAATTTTTAAAGCTATATAAGCACTTTTGGATGCTGATTTGGTACCCAGTGTGATATACAGAAATGGTTAATTCCCACTAAGATGTATTATCTGAAATCTCACTAGATGACCCTTTGCTCCTTGCTTTTCATACTGAAATTATGTCAGAAATTACATGGAATTGCACCAGAAATTCAGAAACTGAATTAAGTCCACAATGCTTTATAAAGATCTTTTTCCCTTTCTTTACTTTCCCAGCAAAATTATCATATTAAAAGTATGCTGTAGTTATTGTTTTGGAGTTTCTTGTGCTAGAAAGGGAAGTAAGGTTTAGTTTTGCAGGCTCTTCTAGAAAATAACAACAACAGGAATAATAATGGTGATGATGGTGATAGTTCATCTGTTTTGTCAGCAATTTTTAATGTACCTCATGTACTCCAGAACTGAAACCCTCATGGAGTTATGCCCTAATGATGGTGCCCCATCTCTGGAATTGCTCAGAGCCAGGTTGGATGGGATTTCAAGCAGCCTGGTCTAGAGGACCTGCCCATGGCAGGGGTTGGAATGAGTTGATTTTTAGGGTCCATTTCTAGCTGTTGTAAAGGGTCTTAACAATAAAGTGTGTCAACATAATCAACATGGGGTCACAAACTAAATGATAAGGAGAAATACAAATTCTGAAGAGCTTTTTATGCAAAGGCAATACCCAGTGCAGGAATTGTGTGGAGAAGCAGTATGTGATCCTAAATGTTCCCTCAGGAGTCATATGCACAAAGAAGTTGTCAAGCTTTTTATTTAATATCTGATATGCTTTCGTTCATCTCTTTAAACCTGTTGACATTCTTTAATTGTTTTTATTCTGTGAGTCAAGTGGTAGGTGATACATTTCTTGCAGGGGTTTGATGAGGAACATTTATGATTCAAATCTCAACAGCACTTATACACTTTCAGTACAATATTCCTATACTTTATTTGTGTACAAAACATTACATTATGATTAGTGTCACAAAAGCACTTGCCAAGTGACACTATATTATGCTGTGTAATCTAATTAATAAAATTTTAGTGGAATTAATTTGGCCTGAAGTCTAAGCTGATGGGCTGAAAGCCAATGCAAGTCATAAAATCCATACAATATTTTTATTTTTGATAAGCTCCAGCTTTTTCTGGCACAAGTAGAAGGGTTTAAATGTATCACTCACTGTAAAATATGAATGCAGGAAGGAAAGGACCAATCTTATTTACTTCCTGATAAATAACAAATTACATTCCAGCAATCTCATTTCCTTAAAGCAATCTCCGATAGCAGTAGTCATGCAGAATGTCACTAGTGCCACATTTTTGAGTAGGGGAAATTTTACTTAACCCAAACTCCAATATAATTCTATGGTACTGCAAATCTCAACACACCTGCAGTCTCTCTGACTACATGAAGCCTCTGCTTTTAGGAAAACTGCCCTGGAACATTCTCCTTGCCTAAATGAATGGACACTGGTAACTCCTTTCTGTTTATAGGGCAGTTGCCCACTTGGTTACAAGGGATACTGCTCCGAAATGGCCCAGGGATGCACACAATAGGGGACTCCAAGTACAACCACTGGTTTGATGGCCTGGCTCTGCTGCACAGCTTTACATTTAAAAATGGTAAGTTGTTGCACATCGGGTTGAAAGGAACCCCACAATCCACTTCTTGGTGCCTTATGTTGCTAATTCTCTTCTGAGTTGGACTGGAGTGTTGTGGGTTTTGTCTGCAGAGTGGTGTGGGGGGGAGCTGCTGTGGGGGAAGTGTCTCCACACACCCCTCTCACCTCACCCTCCCCAGCAGCAGCTGGAGCTCTCTGCACGGCTGTTTGCAGGCAGATGTCACAAATTTCTTCCTTCTGCACTGCCCAAGTTCAGAGCTGCTCGGACAGCAAAAGCCAGCTCTGGGCAGGGACTGCAGGGCAGCCTTCACCTTCCAGCCGGGGTAAGGAAAGCTCTGTTGTTTGCAATGGATCAGCCACAAGCACTGCCCAGAGGCTGTTCTGCTGTGCATGAACAGGGAGGACCAGCATTCCCCTTGTGGGATTTGGTTGCAGCTGTAACAGCTGCCAGGAGAGAAACTGGGCCACTGTGTCACTTCACACGTCAAACCTCACTTGGTATATTTGACACCCTGCAGTCCTTCCTCCTGCTTGTTGTCCTTGTGGAGGAAAAGCAGGTAGCTATCTACCATAAACAATTCAATCTTTTTTTCAGTTAAAACATTTTTCACCCATTCAGCTGTTACACAGTGTAAGACAGGATGGCTTATACCTGGATTCTTGTGGCAAAAAATATGTATCTATTGGAAAAAAATGGGATTTACTCTTGTTATCCTCTAATCCTAGTGTTTATATTTTAGTTCCCATTTCCGTGACTGGAAGCATTTAATGCCATTGCAGGATCTCTAGCCTGTCTAACTCTACATCCTTAACAAAATAACCTATAAAGAAATAATCAGTGTTTTTAAAATTGTCAGTATATCTTATTTACCTAAAGCAAACAGAGCTCAGTTAGTTCAAGTGTAGTGATTCATTAAACTGTTGATTCCTTCAAGCAATCTGTTACTCCCATAACTAAATTTTGCCAATACAGGAGATTTTTCACCACCCATAAATTGATTGCATTATTAATCATTTCTGCACACATCGTTATATTTTCTGGAATAGTTTATCCAAATCCCTCCTTTCCCCTCAAAAGTTCCCCACTATCAGTAGTGGGAGTCAGGGAATCTTGACAAATTGTTACCTTTCTCAGCAGCCATAAAGCCTTTAAAACAGGGAGTTGGGGACATGGTTTCATTCCAAACTATTGCTGGCTAAAGGACAGCTGCTTGAAAAACTCTGGCTCTACCTGTGCTAATTTTTTTGAAGGACTAAATATAAAATGTGACTGAAACCTGTTTGTTCTTCCTCAGGTGAAGTTTACTACAGAAGTAAGTATCTCCGAAGTGACACGTACAACTGCAACATAGAAGCCAACAGAATCGTGGTGTCTGAGTTTGGGACTATGGCTTATCCAGATCCATGCAAAAACATATTTGCCAAGTAAGCAATGCCTTTCCCAAGAGGATTCTTCTATCTACTTCTCTCTTCAGCACAGATGTATTTCTGTTTACCCTTGACACATATGTACAAATACAACAGTTGACTTGTAAATTTACAATTGCTAAATATTGAAAAGGCCAGGAGATATGTACTGCCTATGGGTTAGTTTAAGGGAAATATTTTAAATTCATTTTATCACTGACATTTGCTGCTTCATTCAGTAACACAAGTAGATTACACAAAAAACAAACATTTTCTTTCTCCAGAGTTAGACAAACATTTTAGTACTCTGTAAGGGGAGAAGCAGCAAGAAAGAAAAAGATTTAGAGATGGGGACGGTATTAGTACAAAGTCTATTCAACAAAACAAAAAAAAAAAGAGAAGCATCAATAACTATGAAAAAAATCAGAATAACTTTTTTGATTAAAGATGGTTTAACAGAAAGGTGAGGGTATAGGCCATCATGTTGTCCTTGGCCTTGTAAAACTGGCTGTAGAGATGCCCTAACAAGTGCAAATAGGTCACACTTCTCTCCTTCTTGTCACTGAACTACCTCCAGTGACCTCGAACCTGATATTTGGTAAGGACACATGCACAGACAGTTATTGCAAAAGAGCTGATATGTTGTAAGTTGTTCCCCTGATATGAGATTTTCTTCCCTTTTCCAATAGCAATGGAGTAACTCTGGCATTTTAAGTTCAAAAGGGATATAGCAACTTTGTCTTGGCTTCTAGGGACTATGATGAAATCATACACTGATAAAGAAAACTGTCAAGCCTAGGTGAAGTTCAATATTCCTTAAAATCATAATTGTGATATGTAATACCACTGGGAAGAAAAATACTCCATTGAGGAGTAAAATAATCCATCTATTTTATGAAGGCATACACTGAAAAACCTACCAGCTTTTAGGTAAGAACTGATAGGCCAAATTTTCCCAAGACAAGCACAGTTGTGTAATTATCCCATCCTGATAAAGCAGTGCATGTCCTGGAGCTGACAGCAGAAATGGGCCTGGACGCCCAGTTTTGTGTGGAAAAACTTGCATGCCCCTAACCCTCACCCAGGCCAAGGGCATTGCAGAATCTTCTCTGCTTTCCCAACCTTTCCAGGGAGCTGCCAGGAGTGGGCACAGCAGGGAAAGGCAGCCCCAGGTCTGTGGCACTGCAGGGCCACATGTGGGGGAAAGGCTGCTTTGGCTTCCACGGCTCTAATGAAATTTCCCTCCGGACAGGGCATTCTCCTATTTGTCTCACACCATTCCTGAGTTCACAGACAACTGTCTGATCAACGTTATGAAAACTGGGGATGATTTTTATGCTACTGGCGAGACTAACTTCATCAGGAAAATTAATCCACAGACTCTGGAGACGCTGGAGAAGGTACAAACCACCATCTGTCATTCTGGTTCCTTGTCTGCTGATGAATAAATTTCAGGCTGACTCATAAGGATCTTTTAATATGTTCAGGACACAAAATACTTTCCTTCTACTGTTGCCTTACTTTTGAAATCGTGGTAAAGTGAAATAGTGAAGATACCAAAAGATAAAAGATACCTTCTAAGAACTCCTGAGTTCAAATATAAATTCTGTTTAATTTGGGAAAAGCTGGGCTTTGTGTAATTTCACTTGTACATAATCTCAGAAGGTTGCAGGAATAATAGCACAGTTACATGATTATTTTGGATGATTGCCATTATTATGTATCTGTAGTTATAAAATTATTTACATAATTTAAAAACCAGTAGGTCAGTTATATGACTACCTTTCAAGGACCTTATGTAAGATATTATTTAATTATTAAAATGAAAACTTAAGATATTCAGATGTATACAATGATTTTTTTTTTCTAGCCCACATTACAGTTTGAGTACAAATTGCAAACTTTAGATAAAATAGAAATCCTTTTGCTCCAGATTGCCAGACAGCCCTGTTAAATAAAGTGCTTTTAGGGCAAAATGGGCATTTGCAGAATAACTTGCTTAGCTAATCCTCCCTGATGTTATGTGGCTTCAAGGGAGAGGTGGCTGTAATTCAGATTCTGTAACTTGTTTTAGCCTTGAATAAGGAAATCATTTGAATATCTACACAAGTAATTTGGTTTAATTATTTAAAGTTCAAAGCCATTTGTAAATGGGGTGCCAATATAAGGCTGCCAGGGCTAAAAATCTGGTGGTTGTGTGGTGTTAGCTGAGATCAATTTTCCTTCTCTTACACCTCTCTCAAATCTCTTATTGTATAATTTCCCAGGTTGACTACAACAAATATGTAGCTGTAAATGTGGCAACTTCTCACCCACACTATGACAGTGCTGGAAATGTTCTCAACATGGGCACTTCAATCGTTGATAAAGGGAAGACAAAATACCTTCTGTTTAAGATTCCTTCCTCTGTTCCAGGTAAGATACATCTGTTACTGTTTTTTTGTAGAAACCTGTTAGCAATTTCTTTTCTTCAAAGGGCAAGGGTGGTGATACAACTGTTCTAATAACCAATGCTGTTAATTTTCTTAATTTCAAGTTATTGTGAACTTCATATTAACTGCTTAGCCTGACTGGCCATGTGCTGTTACAAAGGCTCTTCTTGTGTAAACAGGGTGTTTCAGTAGGAAGAACCTTACTTTTAGATTCTAAACCAAATTTCTCTATAGAACAGTACATATAATTTGAAGTTGTAAATGAAAATTCTCTTCAAATGCTGATACTATGATTATAGGGAAGCATGATACCAAATAAAACCTAATATAGAGTTAATTCCTCTCTAACCTTGCCAATACTGGCCCTTGCTGAAATTCTGTCCATTGTTCACAGAGCAAATCCCTTGCTCTTTTTCTTTCAAGATCTTTCTCGGGTGTGTGTTGTTGAAAATCAGCTGCTATTTGTTGCCTGTCCCTTCCTGAACAATTGAGAGGCCTTCCACAACTTAAAGACCAGTTTGCAATTTCCAGCCAGGGCTCAAATTTGGGAACATCTCCTTAGAAGTTAAAAAACACAGGAGCATTTGAACCCCTTTTTAAAGCTGCTGATTTAATTAAACATATTTCTCCTCCATGATGGAACTTCTGAAGACTGAAGTAATCAGTGGAATCAAATCCCAAGACCAGGGGGCTGAGCCTGAATGGATCCAGCAGTGTGATTTCACTGCATTGCTTCCTGCATGCAAAGTTCTATGTTAATTATGCAAGAGTAAACAAACACTTTCTTAACAGAAAAATGCAAATAAAACTGAGAGGAACCAGTTCTTCCCTGCCTGGGAGAAATCCAAGCACAAGTTCGGAATGGAATTTATTGGAAATATAATTTTAATTCTTATCATTCATCTTCAGAACAAGAAAAGAAGAAATCGTGTCTCAAGCACCTGGAGGTGGTTTGCTCCATCCCTTCTCGCTCTCTGCTCCACCCCAGCTACTACCACAGCTTTGGACTCACAGACAATTACATTATCTTCGTAGAGCAGCCCTTCAGACTGGATATTGTCAAAATGGCAACTGCTTACATCCGAGGTGTGAGCTGGGCTTCCTGCCTTGCCTTTAATAAGGATGATAAGGTACTTTTCCTACTGCTGAGCAATGGAGTCAGACAGGCCAGTGAACTCTTCCACACTGTTCTGTTTTTGATTTGGTTCATTCATTTCAGTAGTCACTCTTTTATTTTTCCAAACCTTCACTTTCACGTTACACAGTTATTTAGTGTATGTTTTGGAATATTGTCTCCTGTATCCAGAAATTTCTCAAACAAGTATCTGATGCTGAAGCTCTTGAGAGATAAGATAGTTTGGCATTGCTAGAAATACTGTGTGCTGGCAGAGAAATTCCAGCCTGCACTAACATCTGAGACAGATCCAGTTGCTCCTGGGCCCAGCAAAATTCAGTCTGTGGTGGGTGAGATCTGCTCCAGGTGCACTGCATGTCCTGGAGAGCCCAGCTGGTGGAAAAACCTGCACTGAGCAAAAAAGTCTTTCACTATGGAAACAGAGGGGAAAACTGTTTTCTGAGGATCTTATTTCCACGTGCTCTGACCATCAACACATGAGACCTGCTGAGCTTCAGGGCATCAGCACCACAGAAACCCTTGGCCAAGGCACATTATTTAACTGAAAAGAGAGCAGGGGATTTTCCAGGTTTTTCTGGAAAACTTCAATTCTTAGCCTAGCTCAAAAAATAATCTGCAACTGTAAAATGACCTTAAAGCTGTTCCACACTTATTTTACTGCTGTGTTTTCTCCAGGTTGGGACCCCTTGTCTCCTAGCAGCAAACCCTGAGTTTTTAACACCCTTCAGTACAAATACACAGTAATTAGAATGTTGATGGTCACCGTTAGAAAACAGTTTTCTAAATAACTATTTGCTGATTCTGAATGGTTTTAAATAGTGTTTTCTCTCTTTCAGACTTGGTTTCACTTTATAGACAGGAAGACAAAAAAAGAAGTGTCCACCAAGTTTTACACTGATGCTTTGGTGTTTTTTCACCATGTAAATGCTTATGAAGAGGATGGCCACATTATTTTTGATATCATTGCCTATACAGACAATAGCTTATATGACATGTTTTATTTAAAAAACATGGATAAAAACTTTCAAGAGAACGTCAAACTTACCTCCATACCAACCTTTAAAAGATTTGTGGTTCCCCTGCAGTACAACAAGGTAGGAAGAAAATTACTGTTTAACCTGTTCTTTGATCAGTAATTTAAAGTACATCAATGTGAATAATTTCTGATTCTGTGATATCCAAAGTGTGCAGGAGGTTTGGCTTTTGTATGTCCTGTGGGAAATGGCAGCTGGGCATGGTTATGTGGATCCTGGTTCTGACACCATCCACCCTGGAGAACAGGGCTGTGAAGAACATGTTGTTTTCTTCCCAATGAGATTATTTATTAAATGCCATCAAATAGAAGCAGATAAACCCACTTGGCTGTTAACTGCAAGGGCAGGCATGAGATTTTGCACAATCTGTTTCTGACACTTCACTGGAAGCCCACATACAATACATGCATGCTCCCAACTGGTGTAATGCTTCAATTAAAACTAGAAGATTTCATTGAAGTATGATATATAGCAGGAAGAGGAAAGATTTTATCTTTCAGTTTAATTTAAAGCATCACTTTACATCACTGTTTGCAGGGAAGGTTTTATACTGCCCAGTAACTTGGGCAAGTTTCTGCCTGTTATCTTTGGAATGGATATTACTTTTTCTTTCTACATCCTAGAACCTTGCTGCTCTGTTCTTGTCTCAGAAACAGCTCTGCAAATGACAAAAGATATGCTGGAGCACACCAGTTGCTCTGCAATCTTAAGAATTCAGCAGTCAGACATTATAGTGTATATCACACTGATTTTTGCACTTGATTTTTAGCAGGTGCAAAAACCTAACCTTGGTGACTTTCAGTGGAAATTTGACACCTCATTCCTTTAAATCCACCTTAATTCATTAAATTCTCAAATATCTGGTACTTCTGGACCATAGCCATGTGTATCTAAACATTTCTAAGGACTCAGTGTGATTCAAAATAATTATTCTATGTTATATTATAATGCTCTAAGTGCAACAAGATTTCTAATGAAAACCTCAGAATCTAAAATGCCATAAGAAGGATCTTCTTGAAGCTTATTTGTTTAATCCCCAATTCATTAATAGTAATATCAAACCTGATGAAAAATCTAACTTAGAAGCATATTTTTAGAGATCCATGACTTTTCTAGCATTTGTCTCTTTCAGGATGCTGGAGTGGATTCTAATTTAGTCACACTTCCCTCTAGTGCAACTGCTGTAAAGGATAAAGATGGGAACATCTATTGCCAACCTGAAATACTCTGTGAAGGTGAGACACATCCTTTAAATACCTGATTTAAAGATATCCGATTTAAAGTTTCGTCTGATGTCACAGCTATTCATATGGCTTGCAAATCTACTTGTTAAAAGAGTAATTTTATTTAAATAAGCCTGCTGTAAGTAGTACTTCAAGTTTAGCTGCATTTTATAAAGATTGCCTTTGAAAGAGGATTTTTAACCTTTTATCAGGGGATAATAACAGGAGTCAGTAAATATGATATTACCTAAGGTGAAAGTAGTTTCTTAGAATGGTAGCCTCCAACTCTATCCCAGTTGTTTATGTCATGTATTTATAAAGAAAGTAAAAAACCAAACCAGAAAAACCTTTGTAAATTCCAGTCTAATGAATCCCTAAGAATGAAAAATTGTTGCCTTTTGAATTAACAGCCCTGGCTTACTTATGTTAATGCCCATCTTCAGATTCTTAGAAAGTCAGATATTCAAAGTCTATACATCATGTTTATTAAGTAGTTTCAAGGTTTTTTTGCAGGGCAAAACTTCCTGAAGATTGGTGTGTCTGTATAGATGTACATCTGAGGTTTTCTCTTGTCTTGTTCCTAAGTCTTGAACTTTATTTTATGCAGGGGTAGAACTGCCTCGCATCAACTATGACTATAATGGCAAAAAGTACAAGTATGTCTTTGCAACAGAAGTCCAGTGGAGTCCAGTTCCTACGAAGGTATAATTAACATTTATAAAGTCAGTGCTTTCCCATTGGTGGATCATGCACATGCAAAGAAACATGAAATGCCTACATTCTCATAAGAATAAGTTCATGTTGTACCATTTCCCTCATAAAGTATTCATAAACTCAGGCTTCTTACTCCAGCTTTATATTTCATGAAAGTCTCTGGAATAGTTACAGAGACCCTCACTTTTCTGCTAAATTGGGCTGAACTTTCTGTGATGTGCCAGGAACTACAAAGGAGAGAGTAGGAAAAAGAAGTATTATTCACATATATACATTTAATATTTTTTCCCTTTAGGAAGCCTAAGAGAAAAATAAGATTTTTGTAACACTACCTAATACATTTTAAATATTAAAACAATGTCTAATTTTTGGGCAGCTTTGTATTTTTCTGGCTAGTTCTCTATCAGAGATAGCAAATGCTTTGTTTACATGTGCATGATGCCAGGAGACAGCCTGGACTACAAATAGATTAAAAGAGAAAGTATTTAGATTTAAATGTAACAGTACAGACAAACTCACTCTTTACAATTCTTGTTTTGTGACCACAAGGCAGCACAAATTGAAGTCACTATTGGTTCTTGCATGTAATTACCACAACTGATTACAAAATAAAGCTGGATTTCTGCATGATGCAACAAAATTTATTGCAGAACATCTGACAATAACTCAAACAAATCTGCAAGTTTGTGATTTACAGTGTAGATAATCTCTGCTTGACTCAAATATAATAAAAAATGCTGGTAGGAGGATCTTTTTTCACATCAGTTGCAGTTTAATGAAAACAAGCACAACAACCTAATCCTTAGGTAAAGACTGTCAGTGAAAGTGCTGTCATCCTGGCTAGAAGAGAGAATTCTTTCTAACTCTTCCTCCAGTAATTTGAGTAGTTTCACTTTTGTGTAAATGTATTTTTTGGCTAAAGATCAAAATAGAAAAGAAGAGAACTGCATCCATGGGTAGAGAAAAGGCCTTAACGGAATTGTAATGAAAATGCCAGGCAGCCCCTCTGGCCATTGGTTTGACCACTCAGTGGGATGAAAATCTACACTCTGTTCCTTCAGTAAACAGCAGTGTCTGCCTCACTGGTTTAATCTTTACACCTCACTAGGAACAGCCTTTCTTCTGGCATATGTACCCTACTGCACAACAGAAGGCCTTGAGGAATATGGAAATAGCAATAAAAGGAAAATAACTCACAGGATTAGAAAATGGCAGCTTTAAATCCCGTTTCCTGCTTTACTCCAGAATCTCAGTGAATTGGAAAAGTCACTTAAATATTCTGTGTCTTGGACTCTCTGCAGTGAGAGGCATTACTTACAGTGAAGGGTCTCTTGTGACCTGTTAGCATTTGTGAACTATTAAACCCTTGTAAATGAAAGATGCAATTGTAATCTAATGAAATGAAATTGAAAGAGCATTGTGTGATCATACAGCCATAAAATGTGACTCCAAAATGTAACATTTTCCAGGTGTTTTATCTTGTGATGATACTTGCCTTAACTCATAGCATTGGTCCCCCCTGCCAGCAGTCTGTTCATGTTGTACCTTTGGAATAAGCAACTGTCAGGGTCACTGACATTTTTCTTTTCTTGTCACAACCATTTAGATTGCAAAATTTAATACCCAGACAAAGGAAATGCTCCACTGGGGACAGGATGACTGCTGGCCATCCGAGCCTGTTTTTGTTCCCAGGCCTGATGCAAAAGAAGAGGATGATGGTAAAATAATGACAACAATCTGAAAACTGGGTTTCACTTTTGTATTAAATCTTACAAGTTTAAATATTCTTAGTCAAGAACGTTGGGTTTATGCTTCCACTTTGAGATGGGGTTATCTTCTCTGCTTAGTGAAATTTTTATGTTTCTAATTCTTCATTCATATGTCACAGGTGTTGTTCTGACCTGCATTGTGAAGACTGATCCAAAGGATCCACCCTTCCTACTTGTCTTGGATGCTAAAACATTCACAGAGCTGGGCCGAGCCACAGTAAAGGTGGAAATGCATATGGACCTGCATGGAATGTTTATACCACAGCAAGACATGAAAACTGAGACTGAGTAAAATCTATTTGTTGTGCTGCACAGACTGCCACAACCATAGTCCCACTGAATGTGGGATAATATCCTTCAGGAACAGCCTTCTCTTGTGATAAGAAATTACTAATTATAACCTCCTCAATATCTGCATATAATCTCTTACAAGAGACAGAAATGACTTTATTGCAAATTATTGTGTGCACAACTGCTATATCACTATTCCAAATGAAGAATTATCAATATGAATGTTGAATACAGTTTGTGGGGCAAGGAATAGGAGACAAAGGTAACAAGAAATATTTTGTTTTAGTAGAACAAAGCTTTCTGAACAAATGAAGCACTGTATTTAGAGGGTGACACATGGCATGAGTCACACATGTCTGCAGGTCTTGTAATTTCATGGGCTGTTGCAAGACTGCAACTGACAATGAAAGTTGACTCCTGCCTTCTGCTGAGAAAAATTCATGTTAAACTATCTGCCATGATACCAATATTCATGGCAATGTATTCTCTTGGTGCTTGATTTCTTAAACTCTACCATAACCAAAGTATTATGCTGAGGTGCTACATTTTTCTTAACCAGAACCTACCCACTCCCCACCTTTTCTAATAATTTCATGGTGTACTTTTCGCTTTTATGTTGACAAAACCAAGTAACTTTATTGAAATAGAGTACCTGGTTATATGTAGCATTCAATTATACTTTGGGGACATTCAATCTTAAGCAGTTTGTATTTAAATCAGTTTTCCTTGGGCAGAATATGTAATTAGATGATTACATTGTGTGAAAGATAAGAACATTAGTATTTGCTATTGCCACTAGTCTTTGTTAATAGCAGTGTGTATGTGAATGAGGGCAGTGTATTTCTAGCAGAACTCAGACACACATCTGCAACAAATAGTTTAGGGAAAAAGTGAAATATCTAGGCCTCATCTGAACTCCACAGTAGCTGAAACTAGAAGCTGTTATTGCCATAACTAAGCATTTGCTTTATGTCTGCTTAGGAGCATCCATGTCCTCACATGTGTTTATCCTTGCCTGTACCAGATGCTTCCTAATAAAAGTGTACAACTCTCAGTCACAATTAAAAAGCACATTTCAACATAAAGTTCAAGTGCCAAGCATAGTGTGACTGACTGTTATAGAAATGGCATTTCTTACCCCCCTGAATGTATTCCTGATTTAAGTATTGACTTTTCTTGAAGTGAGAGCTATTTCACTTTGAATTGTATTTTCTCGTAGATAGTTTTGCTGTTGGAGAAAACCAGGTGCACATCCATCCATTTTGAGTGTTCATCTGGTCTGTCTGTATCACCACACAACTCAAGTACCTCTCTGACACACACATTCCCTCAGTGCCTGTGCTGCTTCTTTCACAGGAAACAAACAATGAAATTGTTGGCATTTACTGCCTCCCCACCACATGAGAATCTGTGTTTGGTGACCTGTTTGTGATTACCTGAGGTGTTTGTGGCACAGCAGGAACTCAGCCAACACCATCCACAGTTCCTGTCTGCTCTGCAACAACCAGATCTCTGTTCCTCTGCTTAAGTCTTTGCACTTTGTTAGGATAAAGGTGCAGAGGCTATTCTTAATGTAAATAAAAGCCCTGCACTGTGGTCAGATCCAGTTAAAATATGCAGGTTTGGGCATTGAAATGTTTACATGTTCCATAAAATGGAAAGAAACACTTCAGTAAGGTGTGTCTGCAGAAATAGTCACTTTTAGTGTTTTCAAGGCATATTACCATTATTATTTAATTGAACTTTATCTTCTAAAGAAGAAATTTAATTCCATTTTTATAAATAATACGGAACCAGAATTGGAAGAAAAGACTGACTTGGGATATTATCAAAAGACATCAGCTCTGATGTTGTTTATTTTCATATGAAAAAGTTTGGATTTAACAAATGTCCACAAGTACATTTCTAGAATTACAAGGTGGCAATGAGTCAAAAGTCTAACCATTCTCAAAGATTTCCTTCTAAGAGTTTGTCTCCAGAATTCCTCCTGTAGTGTTCACAGGGCTATTTTTGGATAATCATGGGTTTGGATACAGGAGTTACTTGACTTCTGAGGAGATAATTTTTAGTGGTAGAGATGACACGATAGGGGATATACTCATCATAAAAACAACCTGTATTCTAAGGAAGCAAATGTGTTATTTACATTCATGTAGAAATAATGCAGAAAATAAATGATAAGAACTTGTCTTGGGTATGATTTTTTAAATGAGATTTGCCATACTCCCTTGGTCAGTACTACACAGGATTTGATCAGCATGAAGTTTGTAGTTAACCTGAGGAGAAAAACAGTGATGTAAATCTGCATTTGCTAATCTCAGTTCCTTCCTGCAGCAGAGACAATAGGAATAAAACCATACAGCTAATCACAAATTTGTTCAAGAATGTTTTTAGTGGTTGCAATACCAATCTGATGAAACATTTACCCTGAATATGGTAACACACTATCATTTCCAGGCTGACAGAAGCAAGGGGAAATGCAGATACACTTTGCCAAGTGGCTGCAAGGCTCGTAGGGTTTTTTTGATGTGGTAACATGGCATGTGGTAATGAATGTCATTTGGTTTGCTTCTGACACCCTTTGCTGTGAATGAAATCTCAAGAAAAGGTCTGATTCCTCTTTTGCACCAATTTAAGTCATAAATTAGCCCAACAAAATTCATGGAATTATTATAATAATGGTTAAACACAAATCTAGATGGAGTGACTGCAAATGAAAAATAGTAAAGATAAGTATCTCCATTAAAAGAAAAAGACATAGTTGAGTGAGAGAATCAGGCCACGGGTATGCATACATATAATTAATTACCTCAGAGATGCTACAAATGGACCTTGATAGAGTGGTTTGGTTTGTTGTTGTTTTGGTTTGGGTTTGGTGGTTGTTTTTTCTGTTAATGCTTTCATTAAATGGAACAAATAACAAGGTATAACAACGAATTTGTTCTTTGGAACTGGATATTATCGGTTACACCTCGTCCCATTGCCCCACATAAGCAGCAGGAGGAAGCAGAAACAGTGTTTACGAGGTCGCATTAAAAACCAGAAATGCA
The DNA here is from genome assembly GCA_013400315.1 of Bombycilla garrulus. Taxonomy (NCBI): domain Eukaryota; kingdom Metazoa; phylum Chordata; class Aves; order Passeriformes; family Bombycillidae; genus Bombycilla; species Bombycilla garrulus. The sequence continues at coordinate 1,834,636 of VXBU01012053.1, forward strand.
AGAATGTTTTCCTCTGTACCAATCTGAGCAGGTGGCAGGGAAACACATCGGTGTCTTTCTTTTCAAATAACCAGGCCACTCAATGACAGCTTTTGCAAGAATTTAAACCACTGCACCCCTGGCTCTGCAATTACCTGAGTATTAATGACAAGCAAAATACATCTTTCCCCTGCAGCCAAGGAGCAGTGTGCTCTCTGCCATCATCACCCTCAAAGAGAGCTGAGAATGTGTCCTCTGGATCCTCAACCTACACCTGACACCCTAGATAATTATACCCAAGCAAGAAAAAAGTGGTCTTCTAATATTTGTAAATGGGTATGTACAACAAGTGCTGCAGAGCCACTGGTGTTTCATGCACGTTGCTGTGGGTTTAGGCCTTCTGTGCTACATCCTGTGCTTCTAAAACTCTTGTTGAGAGCTGCACAACAAACCTGCAGCACGGTGCTCCTCCCTGTGACCCCTCCCCAGTCAGCGAGCACTTCAGCAGGGGCTCATCTGTAAACCTGGCTTCAGCAGAGCTGAACTCAGGGTTTGGACTGCTGGCTGATGTGTGAGGCTGTCCCAGCTGCAGCCTCCATCTGCAGAACAGACCAGCATTGTCTCCAGCTTGGAAAGCACAAGGCTGCCTTTGTGAAGGCATTGATTTCTCTTTCCTATGGGGTCGCTTACAGATACCCTAATTCATTTTCCAAGTGGTAAATTATTAGGAGACACCACCAAACTGAATGAATGATAAAATTTTGTTACATTCCACTGAAATGCAAGTAATAAAAGCATGTGACCCACGACAGCTTTACTCGATCGGACCCTCTGAAAATGTTATTTTCCCAGTGAAGGATAGGCAGCATGACACCCATTTGGGTATTCCAGAGGCTGGGAGATCCCAGTGCTGCTGTCAGCACAGGGGACACAGTGAGCTGCTGCGCTGGTCCCTCCCAGCAGCACCAGCTGGGTGTCTGTTTTAGAACAGATCACAGTTTGTGAAACACTTTCACTCAGTGCAAATAGCTTCACCGCTTTAATGTTGGATGCTGTTAAGAAAGCNAGACCATGGCACCGAGTGCCACTTCCAGACTTTTCCTTACACATCACGGATAGTGATTTCACCACCTCCCTGGGCAGCCCGTTCCGATGTCTGAGCACCCTTTTTGGGAAGAAATTTCTCGTAATGTCCAACCTAATCTTTCCCAGGCACAGCTTAGGGCTATTTCCTTTTGCCCTGTCGCTCGTTGCCTGGACAAGAGTCTGACCCCCACCTGGCTCCATCCTCCTACCGGGGAGTTGTGGNACGCGGTTCTGCGACGCGCACCTGGTGCTGGAGGGCGAGGAGATCCCGGTGCAGAAGAACATCCTGGCGGCCGCCAGCCCCTACATCAGGTACGGCGGGGGCGGGGGCGCCCGGGGGGCCCCCGCGCGGGCG
>VXBU01012053.1:1836076-1854177 GCA_013400315.1 Bombycilla garrulus
AAGGAGCGGGATCCGCGGCGTGTGAGGACGAAGGAGTCAGGCACAGCCGGCCTGGGGATCTGCGGAGCCGGGTGAGCCTCGGCCGGAGCTGGCCCGAGAGCTCAGGGTGGGTGTGGAGTTTCCCTCTCCGGAGACGTTCAAACCCCGGCTGGACGCGTTCCTCTGTCGCCTGCCCACGGTGACCCTGCCTTGGCGGAGGAGCTGGACTGGGTGATCTTTCTTCCAACACCAGCTGTTCTGTGATTCTGTGGGAGCGGCGGCTGGGCCACCTCCTTCCCTCCTTCCCTGCCTCCGGCCGGACTCCTCTGCAGGAGCCGTCGTGTTCTGTTCTCGGCATCACGCCGCTGCTTTTCCCAGCTCTGAGAGGCTGTGTCACCCACCAGGGAAAAAAGTGCCCCCAACAATTTAATTGCTGCCCAGCGCCTGGTGTGAACAAGTAACCCCTAAAGAATGAACGGTGAGGATGCTGAGGGAGGTGTCCGGCCGAGGGGCAGCGTCCCAGGGACACTGGGAGGTGCTGGGCTCTGTGTGTCCCTCGGCCGCACCGAGTCAGCACTTCAGCATCATTTTTTTCCTGCTTAATGTCTTTTAGCAAGACAGGGCTCCAGCTGGTGGTCATGGGTTCTGAACTACATCGGCTTCTAAATTAAAAAAATAGAAATACAGCTTTGTCTCCCCATCGCTTGTGCCCCCACAACGTCTAAGAACATCACTCGGAAATTGCCAGAGGGACAAAGCTGGCAGTGCTAGCAGCCCTTGGCAGGGTAGCAGCAGCATGTGCAGTCAGAACTGTGCCGCTTGACAGCGAGTGCTGGGGAGGACGAGCTGCATTAGCACAGTCATGGTTTCTGAGGTGCCTGGCAAACAGCTGCTCCTGGGCTGTGTGTGCAGGGAAACCCAGGTCATGGAAAGTGCTGCTGACACCAGTTTGAACCTCATTTTTCAGCACACGCAGTGCTGACAAGTTCAGGGACATGAGGTGAAAAGAATATACATCTCCACAAGAGGTTACGTACATATCTGCATGTCAGAGTGGGTAAACAAAATGTACAAGTGGTTAATTTCACTCATTTGCAGGTAATAGAAGCATTTGTTTTGTCTTCATGTGTAAAGTAGGAGCAGACCTTCAGTACCATTTAAACACAGGATTATCATAAATCTGTAGCTGACTTTTTGTAATGTTTGGACATTTCTTCCAGCTGCTGCTTTCTGTGAAGTTGTCATAAAATTTGCATTTTTTTGTTAGGTGAAGATGGGGGTTCTTTATGCTACAGTCTGAAAAAATGCAACCTTCTGCAGTGTCATATCATCTGCTTTTAGGCAATACAGTATTTTGGGTGACCGTCGTAGTACAACTTCGACATTGTCAAGTACAAAAATAAACTGAAAATAAATAGAATATGAGGTTGGTGAACAACTTTTAAATAGCAGTGATCATGCACAGATTTAAGTAAACAGTTCTCTGCATTGATTAAACCAGCAGAGCTGAGATATGAAATAAAACGCTCAGAGAAGGAAGATCATCAAGAATTTGCAAAAAGGACATGGTAGACATTATGTACTACTAATAATTTTTCGTCACTGCTTGTCTTGAGGAGCAGGTTTGGAAGACTGTGGTGAAAGAAATCAAAGATGTGAAATTGAAATGAGCCATTGATTCATACTCTTCAAAATGCCTGAATGCTTTTTAGGTCATTTGCCATCATATTTTAGATGACCATATGCCTGACATTAAGTTTCAGAAGAGTTGCTGTAGGTGGTGAGAGGTCATGTCCTTGGAAAAACTGCTGTTCTACTGTTACAGCAGGATGAGTTTACAGAAAATGTTCATTTTTTTACTGTGAAAAAAATTCTTAACTAAAAGATGCTGTAGATTATCCCATGGAGAAGTGCCTTTTCACAGAATTTCATCTTTAAGTTTTGTATTTTGTTAATCTCTGAAAAATGTACTGGGGACACATGGGTTAATTGTGTGTGAGGAATAAGAGCTCCAGACACAACTACATTAGCAACAAAACTTGTAGTCATTAGAGTTGTGGTTTTTTTAAACTCAGAATTGTTCAGGTTCAAATCTCATGGAGGAACTCATTAACTATGTGTGAAAGTAGGTTACATGCATTAATATATAAATATGATTAAGTTTGGGGTTGGTTTTTTTTTAAGCTTACTCATGTCTTCTCCTCAGGCTTCAAGATGTAAAGAACCAAAAATACGTGTACCTAGTTCTTGTATGGCACATTAGGAAACACATTTGTATTACGTACCTTTGCAGAGCCTAATTTTTACTTGCTGCCTGCCTCTTTTCTTTTTATCACTCCAGGATCTCTCTCTTAGTCCAGCTGGTCTTCACATTGGGTAGAATTGGTCAGGTAGGTTGCCAGTGTTGGAACATTGTGTTTCCAGCCAAGGGTAAAGTTTCAGTGGCTCTTTTTGGAGAGGAAATTAATCTCCACTTTGTACCTAGTCTGTGCAAGTCCCATTTATTTGGAGTGTTGGTTTTTCAAAGAAAATCAGTTTAGGCCTCTATATAAACAGTTATTGCAGGAGACACAAGAATTTCCTGCCCCTATATTTTAAAGGTAGCTGATTCCAAAGCTCTGGTACCACAGGCTGTTACAGTCTCCAAATCCCAATTGATTCAGATTGCTCTCATTTGAAAAAATCCAATATAAGGCTCAGAAAAATCCATTAAGTAATTTCAGAAGTAAAACTTGAAATAAAAATAAGCATGACTTTAAGTGAAGCAGTGGAAGTTTGAGTTGATGTGGTGTTTTTAGTGTCTGGCTGTGCCATTATGTGCTGTGGGCAACTTGGTGGGCGAGTTCAGAAACTGTAGGGTTTGCATGAATGCCTAGTTTAGGGTGTGAGTAGGAAAATAAGTAGGCATGGACTTTGTGAGGGGGTGGTTGGGTGTGAGCAGAGTCTGTGTGTGCTGAAGGATTTGTGCAGCCACAGAGAGAGGAGTGTTACCTGTTTTTTAGTTTTGCATGGGAGCTGTTTGGCTGATTGGTTACGAGTAGGGCACTTGTAAATTATAGTGATGTGTTTTGCCACCAGTTATTTGGCAACTGGATTATCCGTGCAGCTCAAAGATGGCAGCTTCAGTGGGGAGAGAAAAAAGGCATGAAGGGGCACAGAAACACATTGGAAGTGTTATTGGTGTCATGGGTCCCACCTGCCTGTCTGATTCATAGGGTGGCTTCTGGAAGTACAGAAAAATAAAAAAGGCCTGTTTAATTTTCAGATTTTCAGTCTGTGGGACCAGTAAGAATTTTAAATATTGTGGTAGTTTGATTCATGGGGTTTTGCCTCAACTCCTTAATGCCAAGTGGTTTGTAGCTCTCTCAGGGCAGTGAGGTCTGGGGTGGTTGTGTGAATTCCTACAGAATTCCCTTGTACAAGTTTATCTAATCCCCCTGTGTGCCCATGGAGCAAATCCTGCCATTTACAAAGCACAGAAGTCTCCCTGCATATCTCTAACATCTTGTGGTATGTTCCCGAGCCTGAGAAAAGGAGGGTTCCTCAGGAGGAAACCGCCACAGGACAAAGTGTGGTTTGGCTCAAGGTGATGTTGCTGTGCATCCCAGAGCAGTTATATTCAAGCTGGTTTAGCTCTTGGCTTTCTCTTCTGTAACAAAACAGCCAGAAACTTGCATTTTTTTGGTAGCCCTCTTTGTCCTGGTAATTGCCTTAGTGTAGATCCATTGCCCTGATTTAATTTATTTAGTTTGAGAGCCTGGTGTAAATTACAGTGGTGTGAGAGGGCTTTTACCTGAACAAACCATGCACTGGTAAGTTTGGCCTGAGTTGTGGCATAGATCCACCAACCTTTTATAGGAGAGATTTGGTCCAGGCATTCCTGGTATCCTGAGCAGTAGCAGCAGATGTTCCCATCCGAACAGATCTGTCACTGTCTGGCATGAGTCTTTCCTGGCCAGCTGAAACTTGCAGCTCTCTATATTTTGCTCACTTACTGTCTGCTTGCCTGGATCACTGAGAGCATGTGGGAATTACCCTAATTCTTAGGATATTTAAGTCCATATTCTTAGACAAATTTAATGTTGTTTTGCAGGGACTGTGCTGCTGCATTACAAATTGAATTAAGACATTTTTGTTACCTCAGCAAGTTTTGTCTTTGATTTTCACGCATCTGCGTGAGCAGATTACAGATGGCTGTATGTGTTCTATACTGTTCCCCAAGGCTTTTCAAACTCACTAATGGACCAGTAATCATATTTAAATCTTTTTTCAGATAAACATAATATAACCAAACAAGAATGTAAATGCAAGGTTAAGTTCACATTATTTTTGTGTACTTATAAATAGCTGTACTTCTTGTAAATGGGTTTTGGTCAGAAATAACCTGACAGCATTTGCATCTTCTCACTTGTCCTGTTCAACCTTCTGACATCCCTAAAACACTGCAGACCTTGTAAGACCCTGCACGGCCACGGCCAATGCTGAAGTAGATTTTCATGGAGATGTGGAAGGAGGTGCCCCCCATCAGTGACCTGCTGCCCTTTCCTCTGTGTGCTGGCACTTGGAGCATTTGCAGTTGTCACGAGGGGAGCCTGCTGAGACTCCATCCCCGTGTGAGTGTGTGTGGGAGCACCGTGAGTGCTGGTGTGGGAGGTGGGACGGGATGTCCCTCCTGCAGCCTGGAGGTGCGACCGGGCACTTCTTGTTACACCTGTTGGACAATGAATATTGTGGAGCAAGGTCAAGTAGGAGCCAACACATGCCAGGAGCTTCTGCTGCTTATTTCCTGGTACCTCCTTGGTTTTTACTGACTTCTATAGAGATCTTTTGTAGTGTTTTAAAACTTTTCTCCAATTTCTGGTGAATATTGACGTCAGGAACACAAGTGGCAGCTGGAGCTGGGAGCTGTTTGGTTGTCAGAACCCCGTGCCCCCAAGTCCTGCTTCAGCCAAATGGAGCTCTGCTTGTGCCAGGGCTTGTTCCCTCTTCACTGGCTGTGCAGGGCAGTGTTGTGGTAACTGCACTGTCAAGGAGGGCTCTAAAGCCATTGTTGTCTTCAAGGTTTCTTTGGAGAAGTTTGTTTCTGGCAGTCTCCTGGGAGCTTTGGAGTCTGCCCTGGCAGTAGGAAGTCAGGAACAGATCAGGCCAGAATTTACTTCCAGACTTTGTTTTTTAAATTTGGCATCGTTTTGTTTTGGTTTTGATTTTTGAAAAATTAAATTGAAATTCTACCTGTTATGTTTTAGTGGTAGCTGAGTTGTAAAATCTCTGTGACTTTGAGAGGCAATAAATCAAAATAGTTGCCTTGGCCAGAAACTCTGCCTGGCACAACTCAGAAGTGCCTACATGCATGTCATGTTTGGATAAGCAGTTGAGGGGCAACAGTGATAAAGGTATGTTAAAAGTTTGTGGCTTAAGAAGGGATTTAGAAGTCACTATACCAGGCTTGAATGGGGAGCTGTTAATTATATTCCTGCTCCAACAAGCCCCTAGAGATCGCCTGGAGGGAAGAAGCCATGAGGCTCTTACCCAGCCCAAAATAGTAAAAAAATACAGTTGGGCTGCTGCTACACGTCAGGCAAAGGGAGAACTGGGAATCAGAGGATCCTGTTTACCCAGGAGAGCTACAGATGGAATTTCTTGTCCTTTCTTTGTATCTGGAGATGTGCAGCTCATCTGCGTGCCTGACGTAAGAGGAGAGCTGGGATGGAAGGTGTGGCAGGATGGGGCTGCTTGGGATGGCTGGGTAATTTATACTCTGTAGGTTGCCTTTACACTTGTGTTAATTGCCTTGTTTGGCAAAACTTTCATTATTAAAAGAATTTTTTTTTTTTTGCTTGATTTAGAATGTATTTTGTGGCTGGAACAGGGCTGCTCTGAAGTTACTGATGTGTCTGGAGCTGATGAGTCTGAAATGCTTGACTTGTGTTTTGGTTTTTTTGATGGTGTTTTTTTTTTCTAATTCTTTGTAGCTGTTTTGTTTGTGTTGGTCTCGACTGCAGTTAGTAAAGGAACTTTTTCGTGGTGTGGGCTGACGGATATGAATGGCAACAAATTATTTGAAAGGATTTGTTTCCTCACTCTGCTCAGACTCTTATTCTGAATGTTGTACAGAAGTTTCTCTCTGTGGTGGTACTGAGTACCAGTATAGTGCTACCCATGCACAGGGGAGTCTCCACTCCTGTCTTTGTCACTCATATTTTATCTTTGCCATGGCTTAATATATCCAAAAACCAAAATAAATCACTGCTTATGCACAGCTCTGGAAGTCCTTGTCCCTATCAAGGAAGTGTGTCCTTAACACCATGTGGTTAGAGGCTGGTTTATGTCCTCAGGCATGTTGGTTTACATCCCCTGGATGATGTGGGCTGTCTGGTGCAGCTCTTATTTATGGACATGGGGAGTGCTCTGCATTGGAGTCTCCTGTGCTGATGAAATCCTGTTCCTGGTTCCTTTTTCCTCTTGGCCGTGGCTTTGCTTTCTGTGAAAGTCTTGCAGATCTGTGTTTTCCAGAATTCTGGTGCTTCCCTCAGTAGGATTCCAAACATCTTCCAGCTGTTCCACAACACTACTCATGCATTTATAATTTTGTCCATTTGATTTCATACTTATAATCAATTATGAAAATCTTTCTCTGATTCTGTTGCTTATTCCTCCCGTGTGCTATAAGGAGAAGTGAGGTATAAAAACCTGATTAATCCAGGTTTTCCCAGCAGATCTACTGGTGTTTGTTAAATAATAATATTAGTAAGTTACAGGACTATTTGGGTTATTAGACACACGCTACACAGCATTGCATTTCTTAAATATATTTAACAGCAAATTTAGCAGCATAGGTATGGCACTGTACTTGTTTCTTCTAAAAAAGCATTTTTAACAAGTTTAAAAGTAGAGTTAATTTGAAAGAAGACATATTTCAAGTAAGATAATTTCATTTCTTGGCTTAAAACTCTATTTCAAAAATGCCTTCCCTTGTTTTTCTGAGGAAGTCCTGGTTCCAAACTGCTACCTAAAAAGTGTGACACTGCTGGGAATCGTCAGTTCAGTGAGTGGACTTGAGTGTTAAATGGCGCTGAGAAAAACCAACCCCAAACCAGCTTTCTAATCCCAGTGGCAAGTGTTTCTGTCACAGGAAGATCCCTCACAGATGAGCAGTGACTGCTGGGCCAGGTCTACTCCTCCCCATCACAGAGGAGCCTGAGTTGTGCTTTGTGCCATGCACGGGGTGCACAAAGCACAGGTGCCCAGCAGCTCATCTGCCCTTCTTGTGTTTGACTCGTTTGCAAGCTCAGCTGGTGCAGTTGCTTGGTTGTTTTCCGTGCTGGCTAAAGAAACCCAAAGAGAAATGAAGCATCAGGTCCTTGGTGCTGCTGAGAACTCCCAGGGTCCGTCCCTGGGCACAGTTTGTTGAGTGTGTGTTCTGTCTACTTAGGGCTACCTCACATGTTTAGGCAAGACACTCTGGTTGAGGGTAGATTTCCAATTTAGATTGCAATCTAGCTCTGGATGAGCTCAGTGTAATCAGGGTAATTTCAGATTTTCATGGTAAACAAGCTCTTCATTGAGCAAAGCCCATGAGCCCTGTACATGTCCCCTGTGCTGCTGTTGAAAGAATTTCCCTCTTCCCTTTCTCATGGAAAAGGGGAAAGCCACATTTTTGCCCGACTTAAACTTTTCAATAGTTGAAAAAAAATTAAATTATATATCATAGTTTTTTTTTTTCTCTTAAAGCTTACAAAGCAACTTTTGTAAGTTTTTGTGCTGAGCTGTTAAATGGACTCCTTTGCCTTGAGATCTGAAGTTGGAGTTACAGATAATCTTAAGGAGAGAGACACAGGAGAGGCACAGCCAAAATTCTCTGAGAGCTGGCACCCTTTGCAGGGTGTGGTGAAGACTGGCTTTTATGTGTGCTGCTAAAGGCCAGGGTGCGACCTCAAAGGAAACCTTCTGATTTGGTTGTAAAATATCGTTTTGGAGGGTGGCAGTGGGTGGAGTGAACTGCTGCATCATGTTTTTATGTCTGACCTGTTTAATAATGTGATTATTAAGGGTTTTTTTTGCACGTAGAAAGACCAGTCTTTATGGGAGAAAACGTTGCAGGGATAAAGGAAGACAAATGAAAAACTTCACCATTAAAATGGTCAGTCCTAAGTAGGACTTAATTAGAATTGCCATGGAAAGCTTGTACTTGAAAGACTCAAACCTACATAAGGAAGCACAGACCAGGAGATTAAATTGATCTTATGTTTGCATCAAAAGCAGATTTTTTGTTTTCTCCTTAGTGATGCAAAATCTCCAAGTACTCACTTGTCATTTTTGGGACTGACTCATCGTTGTGAGCATGTTTCAGGTTTAGTGCATGCCTTTGCTGGAACCATTTATTGGAGGTCCAACTTCATTTCAAAATGCTGATGCTCTCTGGAGAAGGCCAAAACACTGGTGCAGGTAAAGGATAAATCATCAAACCCCAATTTTATTGCCCTTTGGTTTCGAAGGACAGCTTTGCTGCTCGTGAACATTAAAGTTTGCTAGTGTGGCAATATTGGCACAGCATGTGTAGACCAGCCCTTAAAGGCTAATCTGGAGCAAAATCATTAATTTGGGAAGACAGCTCCTTTCCAGAAGACAAGTGTCTCCCTCTTGTCTCCTGCAGTCTGTTCCTGTCACCCTGCAGTGGAAGTAGGTCAGTGAACTGTGTTTGCACCGCGCTGACGTGAGAGCAGGTAAAAGTTTTGTGGTGCAAAGTACCAAACCCAAAGCGTCTGTCTCTTGTTTCCCAGATTTTCTGATGGCTGTTCACTGTAAATGTCAACAACCTGCTTGTGGTGAATGTGGTCTGGAGCATTCTGCTAGGCACAGTCTTTGCAGACAGGTGTTTTCTTTGCTTGTTTAGGTTCCAGTATACCAGCGCTCTAAGGATTAAAGCTTTCCAAGAGTTGTGCTCTTGTTCTGTGTATAACTTGTGTGACCATTGTAAAAACACATCAGTCGTCTTTTCTTAACAGTTTACAGATAAGGCAGAGATTTCAAAGATGAAAATATTCCCACAAAATTATGTCTGACTCAGGAAAACAAGTGGTGTCAGTGATGGCCAAGTTCTTAATTTGAATTTTTGTTCTGTTTGTTGTTTTGTCTAGTTGAGTTTTTTAAAGTGATTAATCCCCTCCTGTAAACTTCCAGCTGTAAAGTAAGAAAACCAAGATTTCAGACGCATGGATTTTTTTAAATCAATCTAATTCTTACAAATCTTAACTGTCCCACAACAATGCTTTTACAGGGATTGACTGTAAGGTCAGAAGTATTGGTTGTGTTTTGATTTGTTTTGCTCTTTAAAAATAACAGTAAGTTGGATGTTCCATCTTAATTTTAGCAAGAACTGTGGACAGTTTGAATTTGTTCATTTTCTTTTTGCTTGTGGGTTTGTTTTTTTTTTAATGATTCAAATCTGGTTTATGTCATTAGATGTAAATTGTTATTCCGAGTAGTATCAACATCTGTTCTTGAGCCCGTGTTTTCATTTTGGGGATTCACCTTGCTTATACTGCTTACTTATACAGAAGAGGTACTGGAATTTTTATCCTCATTCTGCCTCATGTAGAGCATTTCAGATGACTCATTAGGATTGTATTCCTTAAGTGATGTGGAACAGCAAATTCTAAATTTGTCACACAGACAACATCAAAACACAGCATCAACCCATTTGTTCTTACGCCACTGGCTCAAGGTGTTGTGTGTGCCAGCAGTTTTCCTGACAAGGCACAAGATGTTGGGGTGGATGTTGAGCATTTATAGAACAGTTTTATGCTACTGGAAGTAATTTCAACTTATAATAATGATCTTAATTAAAAAATGGAAATTATTGTTTTAAAACATGTATGAAGTCAAGTTAAAATTAAAATTAACTTGCTCAAAATTAAATTACTTGAGAAAATGAAGAAGGATGAAGAAGTTGCCTTGCTTCATTTCCTCCAGCTCTGTCTTGGCTGTGCTCTGCTCCCAGCTCATGGGGGTTTTGGTTGGCTAGGAAGGTTGTTTCCTTCTAGATCTTGATGTTCTGGTCTTCCATCCGAATTAAGGAAGACTGAGGCAACCTTTTCTGCTGTGGTTTGACAGCTTGGAGTGCTTTTAAAGTAATTAGAAATGTTGTCCGCAGCAGGAAGCTGTCACGTGCCTGTGTTAGAGGCAGCTGTGCTGCAGCTGGTGCATCTCTAAACCTTGGGTCGCTGGTTGCCACTTCCAGCTCTCAGCCACACAAATCACAGGCTGAATAAACCACCCTGAGGAGGAGTGTGGCAGAAAGAGAGCACCCTCCTTCTGGGATGTGCACAGGTTGGAAAGCCTCTGCTTAAGCATAGCTGATAACTCATTTTCTGAAGTGAAATTTGACAGAGGGCAAGAGTTAAGTATTTCTCCATGTGCTGCCCATTGTCTTTCTGAACTGGGAACAAACGTGTCTGGAAACTTTCTGGTTCTGTCCCTGTGTGTTATGACAGAGATGCCCAGGCCTCAGTTTGCTGGGTTCAGGTCACAGCTGGTGTTGGGTGACGCAAGAGGAGATGTGGCTCCCTGCTCCCTACTTGCACACCTCCTACTTTTCTCTCTTCCTTCAGCTTTTTTTCCATTTGGACTCATGATTTTTTTTTCTTGAACTTTTCCAGGCCCAAGCCTGGTTATAGGATGTCCTTGCATCATATTTTTCCTCCCCTCTTCCCAACAGCCAGGAGCTGTCCTGCAGTTTTCTCGTGAGTGACAAGGAGCACTTCCAGCTGCGTTTGGGAATGGCTCTCTTGACATAGCTCAGAAGTACTTGTGCTGAAATAAATAACCTTGTATTTTATTAACCAACAAATAAAAATCATGTGACAGATGGATCACTGCTGCTTCCCATGACAGATAATAGGAACAAAACTTAATCTGAACTGGGAAGCATTTGCATAAGGTGAGTGTTTGCCTAGATATGAGTGTCTGTAACTTTGAAGTAATTTGATTTGTTCTCAAGGTTATTTTTTTGTTTTGGCTTCGTGTTTTGACCTTGCATTAGGGCCTAAGTCATTTCTTTTCAGCTTATGAACTGTTGATGCCTGGAAAAGTACACTGTAATTAAAACATCTACCTTGATAAGACCCAAAAACAATGCACAACACTTTGTTGTTACCAGGAGGCGTCCGTGTAAAGTCCATGCAATAAGGTGATTTAGCTTGGGTGTGTACAGGCAATGCTGAGATGAAAGTTGTGATAAATAGCACGAGTCCTTTCCCTAATCTCCCCATTAGTGCTGGCATCAGCATGCTTCTTGTATGCCTTGGACCTGTTCTAAGCCCCACAGCGTGTTGGGCACCCCAGGTTCTGTGTAGATACTGCAGTGTATTTGATCACAGCAGCTGCTTACAGGTGCCTGACCCATGTGAGATCCAAGGATCACCCAAATGACTGTCTTTTCTGCTGAAGGAAGCCAGACACTGTGAACCTTGATGCATTTTATGTCAAAATAAAAGAAAACACCGTTTCATCCTAGGAATGAAGAAGTGCCTTTTGTTACAAACCAAGAATGCCAGAACTCGAGTGTAAATGGAGGTAGTTTGGATCGATTTGAAAATATGTGTAAAGAAGCCTTTGCTCTGTTAGAAGTGAAAAGGCACATTGCCCTGTGTGTGTGTGCTCTGTGGCTTGTTTGGGGCTTGTAGACGTGGGAAATGCACTTTGCACATGGGCAGGGATGGCTGGGGTTGAGGTACACATTGCACATTCTGCTGGAAATGTACATTTGGGACGAGAGTTTTCAGCTGACAAGCTGTAAATCAGTGCCTGCTATTGCAGCATGCACTTTAATGGGAGTCACAGTTTTCCTAATCTCCTCCCGTGTTAGGAAATAAACAATTTCCTAATCCACGCCACGTTGTTGTTGTTTGTATTGTGACTTGTGCCAGGTGCTGCACAGACAGGGTGAAGCAGCTGCAGCCCTGGTGCAGTGGAACCTGGGCATCCAAGCACTGCTGTCTCTGGGTGTTCTACAGAGGAGAAAAGGGATGTGAGGACAGAACCACAAGTATGATGAACTAAAGGGCTAAATTTACTGCCCTTATTCACACTTAAAAATAGCTCCTTACAGACTAAGGTTTTATTTAATGTGAGTTGCAGCTTGTTTTGTGAGAAACTTAATTTATTCTCATGTGAGTAAGTGAGGCAGAATCTGCCCTTAGCTAAAACCTATTTATGTTTTTGCTTAGCATGAGTGTGGATAGCAGGAGGCTGGACACTTTCAGCTTAGCAAAGCCACAGCTGTTCACATTAAGAAACTGATTCTATCTAAGGATATATTCAAATGAATGTTAAAAAGTTTTAAAAGCTTTTATTTTAGTGTGCTGTGGTATAGATGTAGGTCACTATATATACACAAAGGTAGTGAAACATACTTTCTTGTCTTTATATAATGTATTCTTCATTGACCAAAATGTGGGAAAATATGTTAAAAATGATCTTTTATTAGCTCTTGTGGCTGTTTGCACCAGACTGGTGGATGCTGCTCCCTTTTGAACAGTTAAAGTTGTCTCTCCTGGAAGAAGTGTTTGCACTGACAGCTGGTGGAAAGCAAAGTATCTGCTGTGCTATTATTACTTCCTCACCTTTTCCCCTTGCCCCCACCATTCTATTCACAGGCACATCACAGTGCTCCTGGTATGCTTAAAGAAATACCTTGTAAGTGAAGTGTTTCCTGATGTAGATGAATATTTAAAGCTCTGCTGAGCAGCACATGGGCTATTCCCTGCAACTGTGAGTGCAGGGCTTGCTTACAGCCAGGCACAGCATTAGGCTGATAACATCATAAACTACACAAAATGGTAATGCAATCCAAATGTTTGTGCTGCCACTGAATATTCTGATCACATCTGCTAGCTCTAATTATTTCTTCCTTGGTAAAAGAAGTTTTGGTTTTGTTTTGTGTTGGGCTTTTTTCCACCTTTATCAAAGCAAATCCTTGTGTTTCATCTGTCAGCAGAGCTGCTGTTCTGTTGGAAGCTCTGAGTGAAGTTTTTGAATGTTTGTGATGAATGAGCTGGGATAAAAAATACTTTGGCTCTTTGATGGCCTGGGTAGTTTGCAAGGCTGACAGATTTGTTCAGTTTGGAAATGCGATGAGCAGTATCAGAGGCCATACCTACGTGCTAATTTAAAGGACAGTTTTTCCATCACATTGAAAGGTTTTAACATCTCTGTTGTGGCTCAAGAGATCCATTCTGAGATCTCAGATTCTTCAGAAACTGAGAGCAGGCAATGCCCAGATTTTGAACTTTTCTCTTTTTCTTTTCTCTTCTCTTAGAACAAAATTGAATTACAATCCTCCAAAGGATGATGGCTCAACATACAAGATTGAACTCGAAGGGATATCTGTTGATATCATGAAAGAGATACTGGATTACATCTTCAGTGGGCAGGTATGGTATTAAAAAACCCTAAACCTCATTTGAACTATTTGGCAAAATAACCTGAGTTTTAACACTGCTATCCTGAAAGATGTTTAAAGCGTTGTGATAAAACTTCTGCAGAGTGGGACTGTCCATATGAAGTAGAGGTAGTAGGCTCTGCAGGAGTTGTCTCTGCTCTTCTTGTGCAGCAGGGGAGGACTTTAAAATTTAGAGTCAATGTCAAATGCTTGTATTAAAATTGGTGGCTGCCTTCAGTAACCTGTTGTAAAACAGGCAGTGCTTGTCAGCTGTGACAGTGAACTGCTTTGGTAGGACTTCTCCACAGAGATGGAGACCCAACTACTGAGCATTACAGTACAGCAGGCACCCTCCCTCCCTGCCCCCTGTGCCCACCTCTCTGGCCTCTTGTCAGATCTGCCTGCCAGGAGCCTTAGTAGGAATGAAAGTTGATGTGTGTGGTTTATTTGGAACCAGACTGAGATTGCTGAACAAGAAAAAGGAAAGGCAGATTTGGCTTGAAATTCATTCCTGCATGTGTGTTTAAAAAAATTATTTATTTATTACAGCAAACCTCATTTTAGGTTCCTGGATGAGATGAGCAATTTTATGGTTGGTTACTTCAGGAACTTATAAAAATTTCTGCTCCACACCTTCTGTCAAGCAAATGCCTTTCCAACCCTGTGTTAATTAATAAATGGTTAGCAGTCATATCAGTTTCTCCTATTTTTTACACTGGCATTAATACTCAATTTTTCAGCCACTGAGAATGAGTGTAATGAATGCGGGCATGTCATGGAACAAATGAGTGATAGTAGCTATAACTTCTAAATTAATTCTTGCAGATCAGGCTAAATGAAGAAACTATCCAAGATGTGGTACAGGCAGCTGATCTCCTGCTGCTTACAGACTTAAAAACTCTCTGCTGTGAGTTTTTAGAAGGTTGCATAGCTGCTGAGAACTGTATTGGTATTCGGGACTTTGCACTGCACTATTGTTTGCATCATGTTCACTACCTTGCCTCAGAGTATCTGGAAACTCACTTTCGAGATGTCAGCAGCACAGAGGAATTCTTGGAACTGACTCCTCAAAAACTGAAAGAAGTGCTGTCCATGGAAAAGCTCAATGTTGGAAATGAAAGATATGTCTTTGAAGCGGTGATTAGGTGGATTTCCCATGATTCAGAATCCAGAAAGGTCAGGACATCCAAATGTTTGTATTTTGAACATGGTGCAAATTGGAGGGTTCATTCTAATCAGTGGGAACTTGAAATTTATTTGTTTCTTTCAGGACTAATCTTATAGAATTTATTGAATTCTACCTGAAAGCAGACCATGGCATTTCAGTAAAAGAGTGAAAGCTGTATTGATAATATATAATCTGCTGCCTTTATTATTTAATAATCATTAAGAAAAAAAGCACCACTTTGACATTTGATGATATAATCTTGTTTACATGGTGGGAAAGCAAGTAGCATGTTTACAGAGAAACTTTGAAGACTTGATGCATTTTCCTTACTGACACTGTGTCGTATAGTTTATTACTTGCCAGTATCAAAAACTCTCAAGTATTTGCTAAACACAGAAGCATCTGCATGCCCGGGTGCCTCCGTGCTGGGCTGATTTTGTGTCGTGCTGCCTGCCCAGGTCCACATGAAGGATGTCATGTCGGCAGTGTGGGTGTCGGGCCTGGACGCGGCCTACCTGCGCGAGCAGATGATGAGCGAGCCGCTGGTCCGCGAGATCGTCAAGGAGTGCAACAACATCCCCCTGACACCCCCGCAGCAGGGAGAGGCCATGCTGGCCTCCTTCAAGCCCCGGGGCTACTCCGAGTGCATCGTGACTGTTGGGGGGGAAGAGCGAGTGTAAGTGTGCCCTGGCATCACAGCTGCGCCCGCTGCCAGCACTCGCGGCACTCTGGAAACACAGAGTGCAGCAATATGTGCAGCTATTGCTTATTACTCTATTGTTTGAGTTTGTTTTAGGTTGGTCAGGCACACCTAAAATACTTTGGGGATGATTCAGCAATAAATAGTTATTTTGTTTCTGACGTTCAACATGTAGTAAACTTAGAGTAGGGTTGTTTGTTCAGTAAGTGTTCACTGTTGTTTTTTTTTTTTTAAACTGAATAGACTTAAACACAGAATAATTTCTGAGGATCTCTAAAGCATCTATAACAAAACTTAGAAGTAATGAACATGTGCTTTAAACTGTTTTGTTTATAATAGATGTGGTTCCAAAAAAAGAAAGTCATTATTGGTGCATGTGAGATAAGGTGAAAATTCCTGTTCCACACAATAATCCCTTTATTTTCTTGAGTACCCCCTGCAGCTGAAGGGAGGGTTCTGTCCTGTTTAAATATATTTAGCATTTAGATGTTAGCTCTTTATAGAAGCGTAGTAAACCACTCAGATAACATTTTGCATGTCAGTTTGTGAATCACTTTACTCAGACATTACTAATACTATCAGTTCTTCTTAGCTCATTCAAAGTTCATAAAAAAGGTTACAGGCAGATACAGTAGGAATGAAGTGAATCAGGTTTTTATGTCTCTAAGTCTGTACAAAGTCAATTTACATGTTTGGTTTGGGGGTCTTCTCCTTTACCAGGGAAGTGCCACGTGATGAATATACATGAAAACAAGAACAAGCAAGCTTTGGACACGAGGTGTTAACAGTGAACTCGTAAAACTATGTCTCTGTCCTTCTGTTTTTGTTTGTTCCCTTCCCACCCTGTGTTCAGATCACGGAAACCAACCTCAGTGATGCGGTGTATGTGTCCTCTTTATGATCCCAATAGACAGCTCTGGATTGAACTTGCTCCTATGAGTATTCCAAGGATCAATCATGGAGTATTGTCAGCAGGTAAAGGGGAGCTTTGTCTTCGTAAAGTCAATGTTATGAAAACGTACCAGTGCCTCAAAATGAGATACAGCTTATAATAATATACTTTCTTCAATACTGACTGCACTGGTGTTATTTCATGCTTCCCCTTTGTCTGCCCAAAACTGTACTTGATTCTGTGAAAATCCTTATCATCTGAGTGTCTTAAAATCACTATTCCTGCAACTTTTTGTGGGAATCTGCTACATCTGTCTTTCCAGGAGTATTTAATGTTTTAAGTAAATTCTACTTGCTGCATCACTGAATATGTTGAAGGGTATCTGCAGGGGTAGACTTGAGTAAGTATGTGCTTTACCTTCTGCAGTCCAGAGTCTGTCCTGTGACTGGTCTGGATCTCTTGGTGAATTCCATAATACAGCTTACCAGTCATGTTGTTTTGCTCAGTGTGAAGGTGTGAGTCCTCTTCTTGAGAGTCCTGTTCTTAAGATCATGTTACATTTTGTTTTACAGAAGGATTTTTATTTGTGCTTGGTGGTCAGGATGAAAACAAGGGAACGCTAAGCTCTGGAGAGAAATATGATCCAGACACCAATTCATGGAGTTCCTTACCACCAATGCATGAGGCAAGATCTCTATCTAACTGTTGGGATTTAAGTTTTTACTTTGGCAAAAATGTTCCTTTTCTTCTGCAAAATTTTATTCTGAATCTCCAGTCGCTTGCATCTTACACATTCAAAATCATGCTACAGACTGACTTCTGTTTATATCCTGTTGTTCTTGTGGTCTGATGCTGACTGCTGGATCTGGAAAAACTAAACTATTGGTGAAGAGCTAACTGTAAGATGAACTACAAAATTTCAGGAATTTCATAATGAATCAGTCCTGTAGTATACTTAATGTTCTGCGTATACTGGCCTTCTAAAACAAGAGACCTCTGAGATGGACAAAGGGATCGGACTGTGCAGAAAAGATGGACAGAGGACTGGCCAACATACAGAACTTGGCTTGCACAGACATATTTAGGTTTGGTTTGAGTTAATGCTTCCTTCTTCATAATTACATTCCATCAAAAAGTAACAGTTTGTTATTTGTAAGCATATATCCTTAATACACCTGTGTTTTTATCTTTGTAAATCAGCACAGAGTGTTTATTAAGAAGTTGTTTACCACAGGATTTTCCTCTTTGCAATCTCTGGTTGACAAAGGCATTTAGATTTAGATACAATATTAGTTATGATTCATTAAGATTTCTGCTTGTGGTATGTTTGCTGTGAGACTGAGGGGTAGCTGGGCTCGTACATACAAAATAGAAGAGCTGCCTTTGCACAGAGAATGGGTCCAGGCTTTGCTGCTATAGAGACCTGAAAGCAGCAGCTTCATTGTGGAGACCACCACACTATGGGACCTGAAATTTGGCCAACTCTGTTCTTAGATTTCTGTGTGGTCTCTTTGGCTTCTGCTGCTCTGCTTTTTTTTTTTTTTTTCCCCTTTTGATACCCTTTGTTTTGTTTAGTTGATTTAATTAATAATCTTATGCTGATGTTTAGGATTTCACTATTAAAAAAACAAAACAAAAGCCAGGTGTAATACCAATAGCACTTTGCAGACAGATACTCTGAAAAATAAGATTGTATTCATTTATTCACAATGGCAGTTATGTTTTTCAGTGTTGACTTTATTGATGTTCCTTAGGCACGACATAATTTTGGTGTGGTAGAGATTGATGGGATTCTGTACATTCTGGGAGGTGAGGATGGTGAAAGGGAGCTGATCTCTATGGAGAGCTATGATATTTATAGCCGGACCTGGACCAAGCAGCCAGACTTGACCATGGTTAGAAAGGTAAAAACTACTGTATT
>VXBU01012053.1:1854405-1897584 GCA_013400315.1 Bombycilla garrulus
GAAACTACTATATTAATATAGTAATAGTATATATTATATAATAGTGTATTATTTAGTATATAATAATAATAATTATATGTAAAGGTAAAAATCCTATATTATTGTGTTGCTTCTTGTTAAACACTCAATGCAGATATATGCATATGTGTCTGTGTGTATATATATATATAAAATATGTATTTTAATATTTTGCTTCAAGTAGAAGCTGTAGCAAATAGTCTCAAAATGAAATAAGAGTGAGCAGCTTCTTCTCTTTTTATACACCAAAACAAAACTGTGGCTGAGCATTTTTATGCTTCGCATTGTTTGACACATGGTACAGGCAGCCCAAATGCCTCTGTGTGTGGGTATAGACAGCTTTGAGCTCTCAATACTGTGCATTTGTGTGTCATTTTAAATGTATTTTTCTTTTTTTTCTGTAAGATTGGCTGCTATGCAGCTATGAAGAAGAAAATCTATGCAATGGGTGGAGGCTCCTATGGAAAACTCTTTGAATCTGTGGAGTGTTATGACCCCAGGACTCAGCAGTGGACAGCAATCTGTCCTCTCAAAGAGAGGAGGTGAGGGAAAATGGAAGGAGGGGACTAGATTGCTTTTCCAACCCTCTGATGGGAGGAAAGTGTCCTTTTTCTGATGAATCTATGAAGATGGCCTATGAATCTCACCGGGTCTTTCTCAGTCCTGGTGGCCTGTAGTTAACATGTGGGTGAGTAAAGACAAGCATCCAAGCAATAAATACAAATTTTGTAAAAACATAGCCCTGATGTTACAAGCAATAGTTCTCTGATGCAAAATGAAAACTAGAAATTGTAGTTCAATTGGAACTTCAGAATATTTTTAGAGAGAAATATTTTTACTGTTTTTTTCTTTTGTGATCTGAATTAGGTGCTTACACTTAATATCCGTGACTCATCTTGTCTTGTTGGATATTTAAGGCCTCCATGTGTATAAATAAATAAAAGAGTAAAAGATGAAGAAAGTTCAGAAGGGTATGCAAAAGAGTTTTGATACATTGCATTAATATTTTTTCCTTGTTTGGATTTTCAGATTTGGAGCAGTGGCCTGTGGAGTTGCCTCTGAGCTTTATGTATTTGGTGGGGTCAGGAGTCGTGATGACAGCCAGGCCAGTGAGATGGTGACGTGCAAATCGGAATTTTATCACGATGAGTTCAAAAGGTAACTGCAGCTGCAGCTCCAGACATAGGAAATAACTTGCCATCCAGTCATCTGCCTGTTCCCTGACCCCTTGTTCCTGCACTCCAAAGCACATGAGACCTGTGTCATGTATCTGTTGCTCATTTCACCTTTTGTGACCTGCTGTGGCTGTTCCTGAAGGCCCATCCACTCCACTGTTCCCTTTAACCTGCCAAGCCTAAAGGCCTGGAGCCACCCTGTGGCTCTTGAGTGCCCCTGGACAGGAGAAGCACCTTGGTCACCCAGGGAATTTGTGGTTCATCCCCTTCACTCTGCAATTTCCCCAAGTGCAGGGTGCTGCTGCTCCCAACCCTACTCGTGCCCTCAGCTCCCTGTTGAGTGCTCATGACAGGTCTTGTCCAACCTAAATGATTCCATGGTTCTATGGAACAATGTATGTATGTACAGGGATATTTCATGATCCAATCCTGTCTCCACAGATTTGCAGCTTAGGGAATTCCTAAACTAGGGATAAGAAATTGCATTTTTGTTCCATGCATTTATAGCTAAGTGCACCCATGTAGGCTTTTGCCATAGGAAAGACTATGGATGCTATACATCCCACAGCCACCTCACCTCACTGCATGGCTTATCTCCTTCTGCTTGTTTTGAATTTGCTTCCTATTGTTTCATTTGTTATCTCTTGGCTCTGGTAGTGGAATCCACCTTACTGTATGTGGTAACCATTCAAAATGTTACCATACACTGAATTTTTTGTTTAGTCACCTTATTCTCCAGTCATAACTGACAAGCTTGCTTTCTCCAGTGACTTTTTTCTTGCATATAACTGTAAATTGGATTTTTCTTTCATAAATTAAATTTTTAAAAGACTTTGTGGTCAGATGTTTCAAGGCTTGATGACAAGTGAAGGAGATTAGCATGTCTTCATTAGAAGATCAAGACTGATTTATGACAGTGACCTGTATAAAAGGACACAAAAATAGAACAGTAGATGTAAATCCATTATATAATTTTCTTGCAAGATATGGTTGTAAAGAGACTTCAATTTCTGTATGAAGAGGTCTTCTCTGTTGTTCAAAGTGATGTCTAAACTAGCTATAATCAAATGAAGCTGAAGAAAAAACATCCTTTAAATTGGTTAAAGGAAGCAGACAGATCAGAGGGGTTGTTGCTGCTGCTGCTCCCTTAGTGTTTGCTAGGCTTCTGGAGGCTGGGGAAGGGGTGGAAGTTTATTAATGTTTTGTAAGAGGTCTTTGGAAGGGAAAGAACTGTGGAGAGAAGTGCTCCCCTCTCTCCTACTTGCTGCTTTCAGCTGATTTACTTGAAATATTTCCAGCCTGATTCTGTTATTCAGAAGGCTGTAGCTCATGATGCCTCAGCAGTGGCTGCAAACCTGTTTCACTGGTTGATGCAGGCTGATGCATTCCCAAAAGTGGAGTTTGAGGAGCTGGGAGGGCCCAGCCTGGGTGCTGCAGGTGAGTCCGTGGTGCCACCTGCTGACTGCAGCACCCACACCTGCCACTCTGGGAGGGATTTGTGCCTTTGCTTGGTGGCATCCCCGAGCCTTTCAGGATTCCAGTGGAACAGTGATACAACTCCAGCTGCCCCAGTTCTCTGAGTGCTGGGTGTGGTGTGAGGGCTGTGCTGGAGGAGGCACACAGGGAGGGCAGCTGAGATACCAAACTCTGCCTTTCTGCTCTGCCACTGCCCAGTCTGAGCTCAGAAATTTATCTCAGCATGAGCCTGCAGGCAGGGCACAGCTTGTGGGTGTTTCTGTGGAGACTGGGGACCAGGGAAAGCTGGCATGGTGGCAGCTGCTGCCTGGAGATGGTGTTCCTGGGGTTTGGAAGGCCCCAGCTCAGCCCAGGGGTGCTGTAGCCAGAAGAGGGTGCAGTGTCTCTGTGTTATGTTCCAGCACTCAGCTCCAGGCTTTGGCAGTTGTCTCAGGTTTTGGTACCCTCAGAGATCTGTGTAGCAGATCAATTCTAGCAGTCTCAAACCAAAACTCACAGTGACTTCTTTAATAGTTACGTGCCAATATTGCATACTTTTTTTAATGAGCTGTGGGCTTTTCCAGCTGTTTTTAAGTAAGTGCAGAACTCCATTATGTTCACTTCCTCTGTGGATGTAGAGAACTCTCTGAACTGGGAGTTGAGCTGTGGGATGGTGTTGGTTATGGGGTACGTGCAGCAGTGCCCACCTGTGCCATCTGCACAGATTTCCCTGTGTGCCTCAGGCCTCACTGCCAGAGCACATCATGCCAGGCACCCAGAGCCTGAGTGTCTGAGCTACAAGTTTTACTCCAGTGTGAATGTCTAAGGATGTACTCACATCAGTATATAAACATACTAATTCATGTAAGCTGCCATAATTCTGGCTTGAATTGGATTAAAGGACTGGACTTGTTTAATATTGTTTACTTTGACAGTCACTTACTCCAAAATAGCTCACAGTGCAGAGTCTTTCAAAATTGTTATTCTTAACCATGACGCAGACTTTTCAAAGACTGGGGATATGCTGAGATCTTCACACTAGTAAAAAAATAAACATTGAGACTCCTGTTAAGCTGTGCTGTATAAACAAGTAATAAAATAAATGAAGTGAGACAGAATAGTAGCATCCACATGAAATGTGAACAGGGTAATGTAGGAAATAATTCTCATACTTGAAGTGCTGCTGTAACTGAGATTTTTCAATTAATAAACGTTTTGTCAGCCTGTCTTTAGAGTCATGTGCAAGAGTGGATGTAAGTGAACCCAAAGACAGAAAAAGCTGTATGTAAGACTGCAGGGTTTTTGCAGGATGTAGATTTTTTTTCCAAAGGCTGTAGATTGAGCTTTGTGTGCTTTGTATCCTGTTTTTTTTAAATATCGATCAAGCTAAAAACAGATTTAATGAATGTGAAAATGGAAAAGTGAAGGTATCCTTCACTCAGTAATCCAGTGTTGGTCTACTCCATAAAAAGCAGGAAGTCTTAAATACATACTCAAGACCTTGATGGGTCAGACTTTCTGTCTGTCAGAGTTCATAATTTATAATACACCTTTTGCACCGTGTAGGTGAGTGGAGAATTGGCTGATGTACACAGTCGGGTTTTTTCTTTTCAATGTGGATAGTTGGAAATATTTAATAGAGCCCAAACTGACTTTAGGATTCTTTGCAAGATCTGCTGGTGTATGGCCACTGCTGCCTTTCCCTGGTGGTCTGGAAGTGGGGTAGGATTTCTTCCTTCATTTCATGATTCAAAAAAGAATTATGAAAATCTGCAGGAATTAAGGGGGATGAAAGTGAGAGATAATTTTCAGAAGCAGAACTTTGGTAAAATGTCCTTTACAATGTTCTTTTTGCTACTGGAGCATCATAAAAATATGGAAGAGCTTTCAGCAGTATGTAACTAGTGAACTAAATAGTCTTGTAACATAGCATGTGTAATTAGCAACATTCTTCCAGTCAGTGTGCAGGAATTTCATTACAAGCAAGTGCTTATGCAAATGTAATGAGAACACTGGCTGACTGATAGCACTGTCAGATGAGAGGAACATGGATTTTCATTCATTTCCAGGCTTCCTTTCTCAGCTGGAGTGATCTTGAGGTGACGTGTCTGAAATATGTTGGTTCTGTATCACATCTTTATTTACTTCCCACTTGGAAAGAAAGCAGTTACCCCCCTCCCACTCGTTAATTGCAACAGTATGGATGGATCATTTTGTTTGCCTCACTTTAAGACTGAGAAAAAAACAGCGTTCCTTCCCTTCTTTTTTTTTAAATGGGGTGGAAGCCTGTTGTGGTTTCAGAGCCATCCCTTGTGCCCCTGGTTGCAGCAGGACTTGCCTTCCCCCTGCTCCTCTTGGACTCGGTTTGAGTGGAGCCATCCCAGGGAAGTACGCAAGAGTTCTGTTCCAAGGACTGTTTTCAGATTCCTGAAGATTGG
Organism: Bombycilla garrulus; assembly: GCA_013400315.1. Taxonomy (NCBI): domain Eukaryota; kingdom Metazoa; phylum Chordata; class Aves; order Passeriformes; family Bombycillidae; genus Bombycilla; species Bombycilla garrulus. The sequence continues at coordinate 1,859,492 of VXBU01012053.1, forward strand.
GAATTTTTGGTCGTGGTGTTTTTTCCATACTGTTCAAACAGCAGGCACAACCCACACTAAGCTGGAGCTTAGTCAAATTCTGATGAAACGTGACCCCTTGCCCTTCCTGTCTTTGTTCCTTCCTAGTTTTAACTGCTAAAGCTGCTGTCAGTGTTCCTGAAAAGTGGTGCCTGTTTTTTAAAGTATACACGTTGAGAAAGCCTGAGCAGGAATTTTCACAAGCAGCTACAGATACTTTAATATTGTCCTTTGATGATGCACAGTAGGAAAGTGCTTGGGTCTCACCCCATGGGTTTAGGGTTTTTTATTTAAACTCCCAAACACAGAGTATCTAGTGCAAATAAACTCCTGATTTTTTTCCCTTCCTTAAGCTGGTCCCATAGTTAGAATATATTTAAAAAAATTACAATCCAGTCATCCTTCTGGCATTTCTCTGCCACTTACTCAGTTTTCAGTATTCTAGGTCACTTGCTGCTAAAAGGCAGTGAAAATACTGTGCCCTCCTCCCACAGTAAGGGAAGGAAGCTAATGAAATATGGTGCAAGTTGTTTTGATCTGTGAGAGTTTCTGAACCAGTGTAGAGAACTTCTCATTTTCTCTCCTTAGTTCATCCGTCCTCTCCTGTGACAGCTACAAACTGTTTCCTTGCTTTGCTCAGAACATTAATCCTTAAGAGTGCAGCACAGACAAAATAATGGACAGCCAATCCTTTCATTTGCCCTTTAAAAATTGATTTCTGTCTCCAAGATAATTGATATGGAGCAGCATCTCCTTCAGTGCCAGAAGAGTGGTTTACTTCTGAATCAAGAGTTCAGATGATGCAGAATTTTCGAAGATCAGCAGTATCTAGGAGGGCATTTGCTAACTTTTTCCTTCAAAGTAACTTGGTATGGCCATGAAAAATATATGGGATGATTTTCAAAGGTTTCTCAGACCTTCCTGTTCTCTGTAAAGTATTTAATACAAAGTGTAGGAGCAGTCCCCTAAAATGTGTCCCTGTGATTTGTACATCTCAGGGTCTGTCCATGGTAACTGTGACAGCATCTGCAAAGGTGCAGCAGCATTTTGTAGGAATTTGTTTCAGAACCACAGAGAGGATGCTGATAACTCTTGGGAACAGCATCCCACGTGGATGGGGAGCATCCCTACCTGCTTTGCAAAGGCTTCAACACAGAAAACTGCTTTTTACTCAGTGAAAAGATCAGCTGATGTAGTGTTGAAATGAGCCTGTGCTTACAGTGAGCACAGGGGAATTGTAAGATTACTGTAGGAGCTGGAAAGGGATTGAAAAGAGCCTGATATGTGACTGGGAAGGTCTGTGGAAATTCCAGATAAAGGACATTTTTTTTCCAAATTCCATTACCACTTTGATTTCCAGTCTTCCATGCCCTGTTTGAAGTTAAGCATTGCCAAGTGCTGCATTCTTCATAGCAGGCAAGGATTTGTTGTCTCTGATAAAGCACTATTAAAGAAGTTGAAGAATTACATGGGGGAGATCCTGTTTAATAACAAGGTTCTGCTATAGTGAATTCTGCTATAGCTATGGGTCATTAAAACTTATATGTGTTTACTTCAAGGACAATTTAAGGACTAATTTTAAGACAAAACTGCCTAAATTTTTTTCTGTAGGGAAGATTGACTGGCGTAGCTGTTGTTGGCTGTCTAACATGCCTGCTTTCTTCCAGAAGGTCACACTGGGTGGCTGCAAGAAGAATTTAATATAGGTAGATTACATAGATGGGTGGGGAAATTCTGAAATTAAGCAACTTCAGAACACAGCAGTACTAGCTGCTTTTCCTGGCTGGGAGAAACCAGGACTGTCCCAAACTATGCAATGTATACAACTTAACATTACAAATTAATATGCACACTCTGCTTTTGAGTCAAAGATTACAGCTGCGGAAAGACTGTGGATTATTTCTTTAAATGTGCTCACTAAAAATCAAATCCTGTTTTTAAATTGCTATTTTTACAGGTGGATTTATCTAAATGACCAGAACCTATGTATCCCAACTAGCTCTTCTTTTGTGTATGGAGCTGTGCCCATTGGAGCCAGCATATACGTGATTGGAGATCTCGATACAGGTCAGAACCAGGACTAAAAATCTCTTTATGCTCATTTCCTTCCAATATTTTGAATACTTGGCACTAACAAGACTGAACATTTCAAGAATTAGAGGCTGGGACACTGTTCTGTCACTGTGGGTCAGGGGATTGTGCTGGACATACAGAAACACACAGGTTGGTTTTGGACCTCTTCAGTAACAAGTTCAGTGCTATGAGCACTGGGTTGATTTGGTTGATTGGTTTGAAGATCACAAGAGGCAAGACTGAGAGTGTGTTGCTGCTTTTATCTAAATGTAAGAAGACCTGTTAGTGCCTGAGGTTGTAGCTCCTGTCTTTACAGTGGGACACAGGCAATTCTGCATTCTAGGGGCATCGTCCAGTGGTTCATATGGATGTGATAGTGACTCTTGACTCTCAATCCCAACCAGATAGATATATGCTATCAAACATACTCAGTTTTCAGTTACCAGCATCTGGCCACTCTCTTTAAAAGAGATTTGGAAGGCTTTTGTGGCCACGTGTACATATATGAGTGTGTAGCAGGGCTTTCTCCAAAATATAAGCAAACAAAATTCCAAATTTGGTGGGTTTAAGCAGATCAGAAATGTCACAGTATTTCCCTTTAGACGATAATTTCAACAACTGGTTTGTGTTCCCGTGGATGCTCTCGCTCACATATTGGTTGAACGCAGTGGAAGCTGCGGTGAGTTTTAAACACTCCCTCTCTGGTTTCTTCCATTCAGGTACAAACTATGACTATGTGAGGGAGTTCAAGAGAAGCACGGGCACGTGGCAGCGCACGAAGCCGCTGTTCCCCTCGGACCTGCGGCGCACGGGCTGCGCGGCGCTGCGCATCGCCAACTGCAAACTCTTCCGGCTGCAGCTGCAGCAGGGGCTGTTCCGCATCCGCGTTCCTTCTCCGTGAGCCCGCGCCGCCAGGGGAGGAGACTGGAAGAGTTCTGTGCACTCCACCATAATCTAGCTCTATTTAAAGGAAAAGCTGAGAAATTACAGCTGAAACTTACACTGTATGCTGTGCTTTGGTATGGTAACTGTTTTTGTTTTAAATGCTTACAAAGCTTGAGTCTCAGTACTTGTTTCGGGAACAAATAACTTAAGTACACATTAAAAAAAGAAGAGAAGGGGGAAAATAAAAGGGGAGATCAAGGAAACACCTTCAGTCGTAACCATTTGGTGTTATTGAAGGAGGTTTTTTGTGTCTGAAACTGGTGGGAAGTTTCCTTTGGCGAAGCTTATTGAAAAGCAAAAAAAAAAAAGATTTCAGGTGAGTTTCCCCTGCGGGGAACTGATACGAATCCATGTGCTATCTGGAACTGGATAGCTGTAATACACAGAAGCTACACGAAAACCAACCTCCCTGGTGTGCTGCTGCTGGAGCATGAGGCCACAGGAGGCGTTGGTCGTTGCACCTTTTATTTCTAGTCCTTTCTCAAAAGATAAGGTCTGTGCCTAAAAAGTGGTGGAGGTGTGTACATACAGTTTTTCATTCATTTGCAACGGTTTCATTCCGACAAATATTTTTAATATATTAAAAAATGGACTGATTTGAAATGGATACACCCCAGAATATGGATACAGTACACCACAAAGAAGTAAACTGGTTTTTTCTACCTGTCATTCGAGTAGCCTGATGAACTGGTCTGCAGGTGGGTGGCGTGTGCTTCTGGGTGGGCTTTGGTGGCTGTTTTCCTTGAAGTGAAAAGGGAAGACTGTTTGCAACAGTTAGTGATAATTGCTGCTTTTGGTAAGAGCAAAAGGACAAATTAAATAGATTGTGTTCCATTTTACTTCAGATTGCTTGCGAGCTAAGAATGGTTTTTAAGACTGAGGATGGTAGAAAGGTGCATTTTATGTCTCTTAGAACAAAGGTGAAATATGACAAGGATATATTTATTTTACAGAAAACATGGGGTTTGGGCTAAGAGTTAAGGAAAATTTGTACAGTGACTTTAAACTGGGATCAAAAGTTGGTTTACTAATGATTTCTGTGCTACAGTACAGTCTTGTTTACTGCTGTCTGACTTTGAAAGCTGGGTTTTATAGTGTGGTTATAGCGAAGAACTTAGTATCTTGCATTTTATTTCTTACTAAGCCTTGTTCACATCAGTAGTGATATTTAATTGACTTTTGTTTGTATTCAAGATCAGCTGGTAGAACAGTTTTACCTCAATTTTTGATTTCATTGTTGTTGTGATGGGTGGGACATAACCTGTATTTATTTAAAAGGAAAAAAAATGGGAGAGATGGAAAATAGAAATAATACCTCCTGCCCTTCAGAAAAAGAGACTTTGTACAACCAGTATTATTATAACTACATACAAGACTTTCCACTCTGCAACTTTGTGGACCTCAGACAAGCCAAACTCTGCCCTCAGTTGTGTTAGTGTAAACCTTCATCATCTTTATTGAAATCATCTTACACACATTGAAATACGATCCCAAACTTGTTCAAAATATTGGTATTTCACTAAACAGTCCTTGAAGAGCCATTCTGAAACTTTCTTCTGCTCAGTCCTTCCATAGCACTGATGTGGGGTTGGAATTACTCTGATTCCTGAGCAGAGGAGTGTGGGAGGGTGGGGAAAGGGGCAGCAGCCAATCCATTGACCTTTTTTTAATTTTATTTTATTTTTTACAATGCTGAAGTGCTGCAAAACTTGAACTATACACATTGATTTTCTGACCTATATTAGTTGGCATATTAAAAAGTTTATATATTTATGCATTGCAGTAAAGTTGGTGTGTGTATATATATGTCTTTAGATTTTAAATTTATATTTAATGCTTTACTACAGAAATGTGAACCATTATTTCCATCCTTGGCTGTCTTGTGAAATAAATCAAGTGCTGTTAGTTTATCTGTAAAACTTCCCTTTTTTGAAAAAACTTACATGGATCAATTTTTTTTTCCTCAGACAAAGTGCCAAGATCCCATAATCAAAAGTGATGAATGTTCCTAAGTATCTCTTTCACTTTTGAGTCCAGTTTTCTAAGTGGCTTGGAAAACTTCCGAAAATGTTATTCAGAATATTCCCAGCTGCTATCTCCCGAGCCCCTGTAGCTTCCCAGTACACTTGAGGGCATTCAGCATCCAGAAAACGTAAGCGATGAATGCACATGATAAATCCAAGTAAATACTCGAGCAGTGTTTTGCAGTTCAAGTTACTGAACCAAATGTTTACACTTAGAGTAGGAGTAACACTAGGTGTTCTTAGTTTGTTTTGGTTTTTTTTTTAAAGAAAACATAAATAAAACAAACAAATCTGCTGGTGATTTGAGCGTGTTGTGAATGCACTCAGTGAGATTTGACCAAGAAGTTTAAGCCTCTGTACCTGAACCAGTCACAAACTGAATTTCTGAGCACACTGTGCTCGTGTCACGTTCCACGTGGCTGGGGACCAAGTCTCCAGGAATGCTCTCCAGGGGTTTGGGAGTGTGCTCAAGATTTAGGCACTCCTGAGATCTCAAAACCGCCTTCCGTGGCCTTGCCTAAGGGATGGGACCATTCCTCATCTGCATTGTCTGTGGTTCTGATCCAGGAGCTGTTCTAGGCTCTGTGTGTGCAGGAGGGAAGGGATTTGTGTTCTGGGGTCTGACTCCTGTCTGTCTGTCCAGCTCTGATCTGGGAGCGCATCCCTTGGACTGTGCAATAACCGGGCTTGATTTCCCTCTGAATTTGGAGCAAGGCTTTGAAGCCAAGGCTCCCCTTTCTCCAGGGACTGTACTGGTGCTGGTGTAGGAGTGAAGAGGCAGAGCTGACCTCTGACTTTCCTCTCTTTTCAGAGAGATGGTTGACTTCTCTAGGGGAGGGAGGCTGTGATGGTACCAGAGGTGCTGAGAGGAGGGAGGTCACCAGTTTGCTGAGTGTGTTGAACGTGCAAACAGCTGTAGATTGAACTGGCTTCACTGGTAAATGGCACCACTCAGCTGTCCCTGCTCTCCTGGCACTGTGTACCCCTGCACATGATGGCTGAACCACATGGGAAACAACTCAGGAGTTTTTCTGAGTTGGAGTCCAGGGGTTTGGCAGTTTAGAAACTTGTTTAAGTTATCCTTGCTTGGCAGGGTGGCCTTAATTCCTCCCAGCTCAAGGGTTGGCACTGACATCCAGCCACAGGTGACTGTTGGGATGTGTGTCCTGGCCAGCTGTCCCTGCAGGATGAGGACTGGCTGGGCCACTTTGAGCTTGAGGCCCTTGGGATGGGCCTCTGAATCCTTTCTCTTTTCCCTGCTGAGGAATTGGACCAACCTCAGCTACTGAAATCAGAAAGTCACCAAATATAGGGTAGGAATTGTGGAAGATGGGACAACTGGTGGCTTCCATCTCTTCCCACAATTCCCCCAAGAAAAGTTTCTTCTTCCTTTTTGTCACGTGCCACAGATAATTTTGGAAAAATTGTGGAATTGCTAATTTTAGGGGAAAAGTGGGGGAACAAATATATGTTACTGTAAGCACACAGCAGTGCCCTCTGCTTGTTTTACACTTGCAGTCTTATGGCTGCTCTGCACAGCAGAGAGGGATTACAGAAGCACAGGTGTAAAGTGCTGTTGCTCTCATAAAAGAAATCCCTGGAGTTTCTGAGGGAGGCACATGCCTGGCCTGGCTGTGTTCCTTACCTGGCCTTGACAGATGCTCATATTCCTGAAGAGTCAGGGTTGGATTTCAGATCCTCTCCCTTTCTCGTTTCATAACCTGAAGAAGAGGCATCCTGAAGAGTCTTCTGCTTTGCTGTACCATAGCAAGATCTGGTTGTCCTTAAATATTTTGTCAGCTGGTCCTTAAATTTTAGTTATTTTGAAAGTGCTGTGTCAACCCTCAGCTTTGAGGGTACTTCATCTTTAAATTGAAGACAAATTAATACGAAACTACACAAAAGGACAGAGGTGAATCTGAAACCAAAAGAAGCTCAAAATCAGCTTGCTGATAGCTGTGGGCAGGCTGTGTCCCTGGTGTTGGAGTGCACAGCACGTGCCTGGCACACAGCCTGCCTTCAGGAGCAGAGATCTTGATAAAAATTAGAGGTTTTTATCAAAGCTACTGAACTGCCTGGCTTATGACCTCCCCCTCCAGAACACACCAGGCAGTTTGGTTGCTTTGCAATATTTCTGGTGCCTGCATGACTCAGTAAATGCACAAGTACAGGAGTGAGGGGTTTGGGGAGGTTTTTCCCTGTTTTAACTGCAGTTTCTGTGTTTGTTCCATAACTGCTGTGCCCGTGCAGCCTGCATGGGCTCTGCTACCCTGCACGTGCCATGCAGAGTGGAGGATGCAATAACAAATGCAAGTTGTTACAAGTGCCAAACTTTTGGATTCTTCTGTGTATAACAATAATTCAACTGTTCTACTAAAATACAGACATGCTTAAAATTCACTGTGTTCCAAAAAAGAGCAGTGGTTATTTTTTCTTTTTAAATGAATGCTATTGAAAGCAATGTAAATCTACTTTTTTCTTTTTTTTTTTTTAAATACTGTCCTGCAGGTTTGTGTTACTCTTCACAGCTGCCTTGAGTATCACTCCATGTGATGCATATGGACACTTTGCTCTTTATTAGAGCACTGGTGCCGTGCAGGTATATAATAAAAGGCAGCTGACAACAGGCTTTAGTATTTAAAATTATAACTGTTTGGATTAAGTGCAATTTGTTTGCATTAATCGACCTGCAGAAAGGAAACTGTGCCTCGGGAAGCGTGGCTGTGCCCAGGGACACCGGCAGACTGAGCATTGTAACTAAGGTGTGGTTTGGTGCCACTCAGCAATGCTTTCCCTGGAATTATATTTAATTTAGTGTTAAATGGCTCCTTTCTGCCTCTAATTTAGCACTGAGGATTTGGGGGTTGTGTTCTCTTTAGCTCTTTGGAGTACTTAAACGGCTACTTCAGGTGGGTGGGAGGGGTGTTAATTGCATCCGTGTTTGTAAAAGCTGCTATTTCCATCTTCCCAAAGGAGTATTTCCTTTTCCGTTCAGGACTGAGTGCAGGCCTGTGTTTCAGTCGTCACTGCTGCAGCCTTTTGACATTTGCCATTTGCTGTTGCTCTTCCTTGATTTTGTTTTTTTGGAGCTGGGAGCTGTGTCCATAGGATCTGTGTTCGCAGGGCACATCACCTGTGAGAGAAACACACAAGGCTTGGGAAGGTGAGCCAGTAAAAGCTGAAGGCAGTGCAGTTTGGGAGAAACTGTTAGTTTTCTGTGTGGGTCACCTCTTTGTGCTCTGAAGTTTATTAATAAGTTTGGCACCTGTTCTCCATCATCCCTATGGGTTTTGGTGTGGGGTTTTTTTTTTTGTTTTGTTTTGTTTTGTTGTTTGGGGGTTTTTTTGTTTGTTTGTTTGTTTTTGGGGTTTTTTTTACTTTTTTTTCCCCTGGGGAATTCCTTGCTGTAGGAAGGATTGCAGGCAGGGTTTAAGGTGACACCTCTGATCAGCCATGCCCAGTGTTACTCTGCAGTCTGACTGCTGCTGTGCTAAATGAATCAGTTCTCTCAAGATGTTGATTAACAGGTCACCTAAAAACAGGATAAAGCTATGCAAAGTGCCCAACTAGATAAACATCTGTTTAAAAGGATTAAGGGTAATAAGAGACTTAAACTATGAGCTACTAACAGGTGATTATGTTGAAAAGTTATTTGTGATACAAAATCTGAGTAGTATTTTTTTTTAATTACTTATTCTAGGTAGCTGCTTCTTAGTTATAAAAGTATTTGCAATAAATAAAGGACTTGTACAGAATAATATTTGGAGGTTATTTGAAATAACCTATTGAAATGTCTTGAAAAGTGAGCTGGAAGATTGGAGCTTTTCAATGGAAAAAGGCTAAATTTTGATTCCTAGCAGTTTTGCAGGGTTTGTGTGAGCAGAGAACACCTGCCAGAGCACTTCAGCATGTGAAACTTCTCAATGCCCCAGCCTACCTGTGCCCTTGAATTTGCATAATGAAATCAGGCTGTTCTGAGCCCTGGCAAGAGCTGATGGTCTGATTACAATAATAGAAAGAAGCATCCCCTGTGTGTTAGTGTTATTTTATTGATAAAAAATGAATTCTTAATTTATTTTTTTTATACTGGAGGCTTTCAAATTCCTACCTTAGGCGCTTGATTTTTTTTTTTTTTTACTTTCCTCCATTTCTTTTTAGTTAATGCTGAGGCATCCTCAGTTTTGTTTTCCTCAACACTTGTTGAGGACAAGTTTCTTTCATCTGTAGTTCTAAACTCTGTCAAAGCCTGTCAGACCCCCTGCCACAGGCTGTGCACTTGTTTCACAAGTGTCATTTCTGTGCATTCTGTTATTGGGCTGCCACCTCTGCCAATTTTTCAGAACAGAAAAAAAACCCCTGTGGAACAATTTTGTACCTGATGAAACCAAGAGCCGTTCTGGAAAGTTTAAATTTCCATCTGCAATGGGCAGTGTGCTACAAAAACCTGCTCCTTGGCTGGGCTTGAGGTTCTCTCCTGAACGATCTCACATGTGAAAGCTTTGGGTTTTATTAATCTGCTTTATTCATTTAGACATGATAGCAGGAAAGCATTATCATCCCTGTCATTTGTTTCACTGTTCTTATGTCTTAAAAAGCAAAGCCTGCTTATCTATTAGAATGAATAAAGCAGTACCCAGGGGTATCTGCTGAGGTGATCAGGTTGAACACAGCTGATATTCTGTAAAGCTCTTGCTATAGTTTCTTTCTGAAGGGAAGCCAGGGTGTGCCCTCTTAAAAAATACTTTCAAACCCTTTCAGAGCTGATCTTAAACTAGTCCAAAGGACTCCTTTGGATTGCTTAGAGAACATGAGGTCTGTTCTAGCTTTTGTTTGCTTGGGGAAACACCTGCTAAGTCAATTTTAAGCTTTCTTTTTTTCTTTTTTATTTTTTTTTTTAATCCTTGACTTCCAAAACCTGAGTGCTTTGCTTCTTGCAATTGAAGTTTTGTATTTAAGGGTCTGAGACTGCATTTTGCAAAGCATGGTGAGTGTTCTGTTGTTCTGGGGGGCTCCTGGAAGCTCCTTTACAGTGCCAAGTGGTGGAGGAGGTTCAGTACAAGTTCCTCACACTGCACAAGCCTTGCTGTGAGTGTCAGGCTGCGTTTGGTACAGAACTCATGGAACTGTCACTGCTGGCTGCCCTCAGTGTTTGGACCCCAAAGCCCATCAGGGGCAGGTCCTGAGTGTTCCATGCACGATGTTTTCTCTTTTGCTGTTATTAGCAGGATTTTGCTCTCACTCTCCCTCTGATCACTGTGCCCATGGTCCCTGGGAGCACAGCTCCTGAGGGTCACAGGGGGGCCACACCAACTCGCTCCCCGTGGCTTTTGCACATCTCTGCACATCAGTGTGTGTGGGGACAGTGCTTAGCACACAACCAAATGACTTTTCATTGAGCTTGTAAAACTGATGCCAGCAGCTCAGAGATCACCTAACACCTGTAAGCAAACCTGCAGGTAGGGCAGGTGTAGCCCAGTCCCTCACATGTGCCACTGGCTGAAAGTCTGGCGCCTTGTCCAGAGGGAAAAGCCCCTATTCCCAGCTACCTCATTTTTCCTTTCTTTGCACTTTGTCAAATATTTTTTGTTTTGTTTTAAATCACATTTTGTCCTTCAATTAGAAAAACCCTAAAAGCAGACAAGAAGCGGGACAGAATGGTACCATTGCCCAAGGACAGTTTAATTTCATTTTAAATTAATTCGTGTTTCTGTACAAAAAGACCAAGGTTGACCTGCAGCTGCTGTAAAAAGTAAATAAAAATTTCTATTACTTGAAAGTAACTATTATACTTGGAAATGAGAGTAGCAATTGAAAGGCTGTCCTGATAATTTTTAAACAGGAGAAGATCTGTTTATAAAATACAAGTCTCTGCTCTTTTAAGTACAGATCAGATACTCTTCTCTCTGCCTCTACTCTGCTCTCAACTCTTTTGCCTGTGAACTTGATACATTATCTCAATAGAGAAATTCACCGATTTTTCTGTAATGTCTTATTAGATATTTCTCTGTGAGTTCCCTATTTAATCACCTGCAGAGGAAAAAATGTTCAAATCAATATCCACCTTCCATACCTGAATTTACGTCATTGCCCATTTATTTGTGATCTTTGTATGGTATGTGGGGTTTTGCTTAGATTGAAGAAGTTTTTAAAATGTGTTTTCTTCTGCTTCTAAAGGTGCTATTTTGACATAGTCTTGAATTCCTTACACTGTGCTTGACTTCTAAAAGTACCAATATAAGCTGGTAATCAGCTTGTGTTTGTTCTGTGGAGGTTTTCTTTGAGTATTCAACCTCTATTTTGAAAAGGATCCCTTTTCATAAAGATGGCTTCCAAACTGTCAAAGGCCTTAATGATACAAAATGTAATGGGAAAATGCTACCTTCTTCCTTTCTTTGCAAAGGCAAAACCAAGAAATGCTTCACGGAGGGCATCTTCCTCTAAAATTTTGAGGAGCAGCTCATACTAACTTTGAATTCAATGTAGCAAACATTTTAGTGGCCGTGCACAAATAGTAGGGGTGTAACAAGGAGCTATTCATTACTCTGCAGACTGTACCAATTAGCTGCTAATTCCAGAGCCTTCCATTAGCATCATGGTGGCATTCCATAAATATTCATCTTCCCAGGCTTGGTCCCAGGACCTGGCTGTGTTTCTGGGACACGCTGACCCATGTGGCTGGCAGATCACTGGGATGTTGGGCCTGGTGTGGGGTTTGTCTCAGACCCCTCCTGCTGAGCCCCCCTGGGTTTGGGTGCCACAGGTGCTCAGGAGGAAGGAGGAGGGAAGCTCCAAGTGCTGCCAGTGCTGTGAGGAGAGGCTCCTGTAGACACAGGCCATGGAGGAAAGATCAATTTTAGTCCTGTGTAGGAACTTTGTTGTTGTCCTTTTTGTGCTGTCTTTATTTTTGTTTGATCCGTATCATCAGTTTGGTTTAGGCATTTGGTAACACTGCTACAGGAAGGTTTTTCCTTCTCTGAAGCACATAAAGTCCTACTCCTGCCCTGTCTGAGGCAGCAGGAAGGATCAAAGGTTGATGTTTGAATCGGTCCCATCTCCAGACAGCAGGTTATTTATTGTCTTCTCATAGGCTCTGCAGTCCCAGTGCTGTAGAATTTCTCAGTCACGTTAACCTAAGAGCTCTTTAGCCTTTTGAAAAGAGTCCAGAGACTGCCTTGTCCTTTTTCTCCTTCACGCGCTGGGTGCTGCCCTTTGGGCCACCCAAACTCATCCAGGCTGTCACTGTGGAGGAGTCACCGGTTGGTGGCCTCACAGGAGTATCTGTGTTACCTGCAGCACTTCTGAAACACAGCTGATAAATGAGGGGCCGTGGAGGAACCCCACTGAGCTTGCAAATTCCTGATCCTCTCCAGGGAAGGCTGAGGAGCAGCATCGTTCCTTGCCTTGCAGCTGCTCCCTGCTGCACAGGTAAGGAAGAGTCCTCACTGTCCCTTACTTAAGGGTAAGATATAAAGATTTATGGGCTGTTATAGGAGATCCACTGTTTTGCAGTTGTTGGATTTAAATCTGAAACTTCTGGAGCTGTGGAACTGTGGGTTCTGGAACTATGTCTGCCATGTGGAACCACGGGTGCTGGCCTAAATAGCTGGGGAGCTTCTGGCCACCTGTTTTTCCACTGCACTTTTTTCTTTTTTTTTTGAGAAACCAGAGATCTGAAACTGCATCCTAGTTTGTATTCCCACTGCTTCATAATCCAGAGTGAGAGCCTGATAAGCTGGAATCATTTTACTTCTACCTTCAGAAGGAAAAACTAAAATTTCTTCACATTAGATGCTCTATCTCCAGAGTTTTCCCTCTGTAAACCATGTTTATTGAGTTCCACAAACCTTGTGGGATTGGGTTAAAGAATATGAATATGTATTATAAGAATGATAACTACTTAGTCTGACTTTTTACAGTACAAATACTCTATTTTATCTTAAGAGAATGGAACAACTATTGAATAATCCAATTATGATAACTGTATTGCATGAACCAAGTAATAGGAGGGTGTTGCAATGTGATGACACATTGCTGCCACTCTCCTAAAGGTTCAGTGTTCTGTCAAATCTAAGATCTTGATAACTACCAGGATATTGTCAGAATATATTGCCACATTTTCTACAAAAGGCACATTGGTGTGGTGAGCTAAAAGCACTCACCTCGTGTTTACTGTTGTGGCACACAGCCGGACAGCAAGGGTGATCCCCTCATCCAGCTGTTGTGCTCTGACTTCTGTATTACAGATGTGGTTACTGTTACAGGCTTTTAATGTGTGTACTTGTTCTGTGGGTCCTTCTGTGCTTTGTGTGGGAATGGAGTTTTAGCTTTTATGTGTCCACCCCAAAATCTTTAGAAAGGAATTGATGAATCACTTGTGGCCAGGGTTTGGAATGCTCTGATTGGAGTAGGTTGAGTCACTTCTGTTTAAAACAGGGAAAAATAAGGCATAAATGCTCTTTGACCTCAATCAAACTATGCAATACAGCACACCAGAGAGCTGAATTCCTTGTGATACAGAAGTGCAGCTCCTGTGTCCTTCCAAACCCAGTCCTTGGTCCAAGGTTAGGAGAGCTTGTACTCAATGGCTGCCCAAGAATCTTGTATCCAGATCAACTCTGGTTCACTGCTTTTCCTCCTGCCCCCTCGCCTGGCCCAGCAGTTGATCCGGGTCGGGTTGTTGGGTGTTTTGGCTGGGAATGGAGTCATCTCCTGTGTGTCCCTCCTTTGTCCTGTGGTGTTGTCAGCTGAAGCTTGGCCTGTAACCCCACCAGTGAGGCCACCTCACCACGTTTGCACCTCCCTGCCCCAGAGCGTGTCAGGTGTTTGGGGTTTGCTGTGCCCCCTGGGCTGGTGTTGTCTTGCTTTCCCTGTGTCTGTCAGTTGTGGATCTGGTGCTTACAGTAAAGAAATCCCTGTGATGTCTCAAATCCACTCCAAGTACGTTTCCATTTCTGCCGCTTCTGTGTAAGTTTGATTTTTCTGTGGCAATTCAGGGATAAATGCCCATGTGGTCAGGACTGCTGGTAAAGGTTCTTTGTTCTCCCATTGCTTCATTTTTCCAGTGAAATTTGTTCCTTGTGTTCCTCTTCTTCCCCCTGTTAAAAAACGGGTACAGTTTTCCCTGCTTCTGCCTCCCATGAGGAGCTCTCCTCTCCCAGGTGATAATGAATTCTTCATTTGCTTAACCCACGCTGGACCTCGTACAGTTTCTTTCTCCTAACTCCCTTTACTATTTTGTCTCTCTTTAATTCAGATTGACCTTGATTTCTTTCTCTGATTCCAAAAAGGGATTTTGGTGCATAACCTGGGAGACAAGCAGGAAAGCTCTCTCTGCAGGTGTCTGTGTACATCCATTCCCTCCCCAGCACACGCAGTGTGTGGGGCTCAGCCTGTCCCACTCCTTCCCCCAGGGTTTTCCTAGTGCTAAGCAGACCACAGGCTGAAGCCATTTCTTATTTCTTTTGGTAACTGAAAATATTAGGAGATTTTCTTCTTCGGAAACAGCCACTGCAGATGAGCAGCTGGCATGAGAGAGGGTTGCTATGCTTCCATATTCAGTATTTTAATTGAGGAACAAATAATTTATTTTGGGGAAAAATGTAAATTTTTTTGTATTTGTATGTCAAAGTGGCCTTTATAGGAAAAGCACATAAAATATTTAGATTAAAATTGCTTAGTTGTGTAATTTCAGTGGGGATTTTTGTATTGACAGGGTTTCTATGCATTTTTCAAAATATACTTGCTGTTTTGTGTTAGAATTATTGGAAATCTTTTTAAAAACATGTATTACCACATTTTCCATGGTTGATCCCTTTACTATCATTCCTTTTGAATACTAAAAAGATTTTAATTAACCCTGTAAATTAATTTTCCCCCACAAATATTTGCATTAAGTCAATATAATGAGTTATAGCATGGGTATGTAGCTTTAAGGGAATAAGCCTAGTAGAGCAGCTTAATTCAGGAGAGATGTATTTGCAGAAGGGCAGTACAGCAGCGTTTCAATTGCACTTAAAAGACTAAATTAGAAAATTAAGTTTTTGCTGTACCTCACTAGGGTTTTATTAAACCGTGTCCATCCTGTATTGTTTACACTTGAGCATTATTTAACTATGTATTATTTGTGCAGTCTGCAGTTCTCCGTTCTGTCGGGACTATGTGAAAGTTATCAGATAGGAAAAGTTTTGGAGGTGGTGTCCTCATGGGTTTGACGTGAGTTTGGGGAGGGAGGAGAGAGGAATTTAGTGTATTTTTCCATTTAATTATGTACACGTTTTCACATTAGCTGAGACTGAGTAACAACTCAAAATTGAACTGTGAGTAAAATCAGTGGTTTGGGGGTGGGGGAAACGGAGAGGTTGCAGAACTTCAGGCAAAATCCCTTTCGTTGCACTGTGGTACAAATGCCCTGACTGCCTGTGCAAAGCATAGCCCGAGGGGATACATCAGACCCTGCTCTCATTGCTCTGGTTTTACTTTTTCTTCTCGAGGTGTTGCTGCAAGGTTTTCTAAGTAGGACTTTCCCAGGAATGTCTATCAACTGAGACTTGTTTTTTATCATTTTATGTTTGTAGTTTTAATTTTTGTTGTTTCTGTTTCATAGGAGATCCTACATGTTCACAGGTTAGTTTCAGTGCAGGCTTTCAGGTGTAGCACCAAATGAGCGTTTCATGCAACCATGCATTCTGTAATTGAAGAAAAATGTGCAATTCTAATGGCACTTTGACGCATTGCTGAAACCCTGGGTTTTGCAATTGAACAAACTCAACAATTGAAAACACTCTGTCTTCATTAGATGTCTTGAAGGTGAAGCAAAAGGCAGTTACTCCAGTTGTACCCATGGATAATTTGGTATTGTTTTTTTTTCTTTTAATAGTTTTATGATCTGTTTTTAGAAAAACACTCATTTCTTGGTTTACTTTAGTTGCCATAAATTGCTTAGTGCAGAGTCTGGTCCATCTCCATTTGTTTATTTTCATGGAGTAGTTGCACAAAAACTGGTAACAGCAAAGTAGGAAAGCTCTTTGGTTACTCACCAGTAGCTTCCCTTGCAGAATTGCTTTGAGACTCACACATGACATGAAAAGGGACACGGGAATTTTCCTGGATTCAGTAGCACTCGCTTCGTTTATGTGTTCAGTAGAACATTGGGTGACTAAAGGGAGGCTCCCTTTTTAAAGTATTTGACTTGTGCTTTGAGGACTTAGTTGCCACTGTGCAAATTGTGCTGTAATATTGTACCAAGGATCAGTGAAAGTGTTTTATCTTTTTTAATGTCGTTTGTATTTGACCGGGTTTTATAAATGTAAGAAAACAGAGTGTTGTATTTTGATCTGAAATTTGTGTATGGTAAAAGTAACTTTGCTTTATGTATCGGAGGTTTGTTCAGAACTTGAATCATTTTATAGAAGGGTACAGACCAAATTTAATTGTCTTAAAGGTGTTTAATAAATTAACCAAATAAAACATTGATTGTTTGAAAACTTGTTAACTGCACCTTCCACTCTTTTTTTTCATTTATTTTAAAAAGGAAGAATGTAGTTCAAGATTTTCTCTCAAGGTCTTACAAAAAGTGAAAAAAAAAAAGGAGAAGAAGATTTTATAAATATCATCTCCCATGAGTTATCTGTTTTATTATTAAACATTCCAACATGCCAGAAGTTTAATCAAAGGGGAAAACCCAAAGGAAATAAATGGAGGAGGAAAGGCAATGAGGAAATGAGGGGAGGCGGGATCAGTCCCTCCCTGGCTCTGCCCAGGCAGCAAATGCTTGTGGTTGCTGGCCGTGGATGTTGTCAGTGGCCACCCCAGGAAAAATGGGAGTGGGAAGGAGCTTCTGCTCACCTGGAAAAGCTCTCATGGTTGTTTCAAGGTGTCTGTTCTCCCCAGCAGTCACCTTCACTCGTCCCCTTCACAAATACTGCTCGTCCATGTGACCTTTCAAAGCGGAGGAGAAAAATATGTGAAGCATAACTGCTCCCAAGGGCAGGTACAAACAGCTCCTTCCAGGGCTGCCTGATATTCCGACCCTTGGCTGTGTCACAGTGTGCAGACACAAGCCCTGCAAGTTCAGAGACCTGCACATTTTTAAGATGCCGAGCAGCTGCAGCTCCAGTTGAGCAATATTCTACCTCTGTGCTGTGCTGCTCCCTGCTCTGGGGTACCAGCACTTCTCTGCTGGGGCTGCCTCCCCTGGGTTTGAGCTTCAGGAAAATACTCAGAGCTCTTTCTACCTTTTCCTAAACAAAAGGACTGAGGCAGCCCCAGTGCCTTGAGGTAAGAGTCAAGGAAAAGCTGAGGTTTGGGGCAGCTTGGGCAAGGGGAGTGAGGGGGAAAGCAGCAGCATGGTTTCCAAGCAGAGTGCAGAACAGGGGCTATAAATACGTGTTCTAAAAGAGATGGTGGGAACTGGGGCAGAAAAATGAATATTCGTTCCATAAATCTCTTTTCTTACTTAGTCCCACAGCCATACCAAGGTCCAGGACTGCCAGCCAGGTTGGTGCAGGGAGACTGAGGCCTCCAGTGTAAACACAGACTGATGATAGGGAATCTCGTGTTGATTTACCCTTGTTGCTGGTGTTCCCATGGTTATGGCTGTGTAGATGGGCTCTGCCATATCTCCCTTGTCTTGCTGAGTCTTGGAAACAAAACAGGAGGGTGAACTTAGATTTATCTTTATTCCACAGCCTGGAATCCTAAAAGAAAAGGAAGAAGACTGCGGCCAGGTTTCCTTTACCTCTTATGCACAAAGACATATAATTTTTGAAGTTCCCATTTCTGCCTCTTTTTAACCCGTCAATTTTTTTTCCTTAAGTCTCACAGGAGAAATCCAGAACTGGTTCCTCAAACAGGATTTTCAGCTGAAGCTCTTGATGCCTGGGAGCAAGGCCTCTCTGTGCCTCTTTAACTGCAAAGGACTTGCCAAGAGGGCAAAGTAATTGAGTTTACGCAACCGGACTTGTGACTCTGGTGATTTCTGTGTCACAGAGAGTCACAGTTGTTCACCAGCTTCTACCTCAGCCTGAGAGAGGAGTGTCCCATCAGCTTTCTCCTGGCAGGGATATGCTAGGAGAGGCATGCAATTGGCAAAGGATCCCTGCAGGTTGGAGCTGCTGTGGAGGCATCTGGGTGTGCGAGCAGCCCCAGCTCTGCTGAGCCAGGCTCTTCCCAGGGCTGGTGCCTCCTTAGTAAGAGGTGGCATCAGCCCAAGTTTTGGAGCCATCTTTCAACAGGCTGAGTTTTCCAGGTGAAGAACAGGCTTCTGGTCTTCAGAATCCCAAACCAAGCAGCAAGGCCCTGCCGTTCACTAGGCTCCATGTTACTCCCTTTGCACAATGATCACTGGAAACAGTAAAATTTACAGAAGAATTAATTGCTGTTCAGAATTCAATACATCCTGTAACTTTTTGTCTGGAAGCAGCTGTAAAGGCAGAAAATTAATGTGGAATCCATGGGGTCTTGGTACAAGTCATTTGAGCTGAATGTTTTTGCTGCTCCACAGCTGAAGCCAACGGCAGCAGGATCAGAGCTGTTACTTTTGTTTTTTCCCCAGTGCATTTGGGCGCGCACAGGCCAAGCTCTGTCACGTGTGGCCTCTAAGGAATCATGAACCCCAACACTGTGGGCTGGGCTGAAGGAGCTGGCTAATGGAGAATTTACGGTAAGAGCAAAATGTATTTTTAACCACCAGGATATGCTTATCGTCAGGAAAGGGCAAGCAGCACTCCTATCTCTCCAGGGAAGGGGAAGTGTTGAGCGTGACTTTATTTTTTTCCAACTCCTTTTCAAACTCTGAAAGGGTTTTTTTTTTTCTTGCTGAGACATGTCATTGGATTAAATCAGGGAGTTACACAGACATCAATCCTGGGTCACAGGTGAAAAATATTAAATGCCAGGCATGCAGTGTTTTTCCATTGCATGTGATGTACGTTCAGGAAAGACCTTTGGAAAGAGTGCTTTGAAATGAGTCTGTTTTGCGTTTTAAAATACAGCAAGAGCCCGTCCAGAAGCTTTTAATTTTTTAGGACAGCTTTGATGTTTTCTGTGTTGAAGAGGAAAGCAGATTCCCCTCCTTGTACCCCACCCTGTGCCTCTGGAACAAGCAGCACATCAGGTGCCTGTGGTGAGGGCTGCATTTTGGCTTGGGGTGCTTTGCTCAGAAGGGGGCTGGATGTGTCCCTGTGTTTGTCACCGCGCCTGCTCAGACTCTGCCACCCAGGAGAGCACCCAGGGACGCCTGTCCCCTTGTCACTGTGCCTGTTTGGACTCTGCCACCCAGGAGCGCACCCTGCCCTCTCCTCCCGAAGCGAGTCCAGGGTTCACCTCACCAGCAGCAGCCGTGACATTTTCCATTTTCCACAGCCGGCGCTGCTCTCCCCTTCCATAATCCTGCCCCGGCACCAGGAAAGCCTTTGAACGAGACACCGCGATTTGCTTGCAGGACATAGCAACGATGCCTTTCAGGCCACCTAGGCAGGAGGGGCTTGGCTGATCCTGTAAATACCTGCTTGCCTGTTTTAGTCAGCGGTTGGAGTCACAAAGGAAAGAAACGCTTTGAAATGCTAAAAGCTGCCTGACCAAAGCGACGGGCTGAGGGTGTTCCCACCCTGCCTCGTTCCATTCCCACGTGCGCTGCCCACCCGCCCCGAACCAGTCCCGCCTGTCCTCCCGCTGTGTCCTCATCAGCTGCCGGGCCTCCCTCTCCCCCTTCTCCCGGCTCCCCCTGCACGTCCTCGGGGAAGGTGTCGGAGCCCGTAGAGCTCAGATTTAAAGCCCACGCACAGAAGCAATCGCGAGGCGGCCGGGCAGTGGCTCAGCACGGCCCAGGGGCGCCTCCTTCCCCTCCGCCTCGCTTTTCCCTTCAGCGCTGGGCGCGGTGACCCGGCAGGGATGGGGAGGGGAGGCCGGGCTGTGCCGCTGCTCCCCGCGGAGGGGCTGGCTGGGTTTGTCCCGCATTTCTTCCCTTGCTGGGGCTGGGTGTAAGGGTGAATCACGGCAGCCTGCGCAGAGGGAGACGCTCCCCGGGACTGCGCCCTCAGAGCCTTGGGAAGGGCCTGTCTCTCCCCATCAGCTGCCCGTGGACCCGAGGGCAGTGCTCTCCTCTGCGAAGGGAGATTTATGGGCTTCAGGTGGGGTGATTCTTTGCCTCTTGCTATCTGTGCTTCAGCAAGTTTCGCTGATTTGCAATTAAATCTCCTTTCATGTTGGTTTTAATTGCCTTCTCAGTTCCCCATACTACAGAGTAATGCTGAAAATCCATTTTTAGCCTTTCAATTCATCTCCTCCTCATTTCAGCTGCATCTGTGCTTTTCTCCTTGCTGTTGTAGTGTGAAATATTCAGGGAGAAATGTGAAATTCCCTCATCTGAAAGTCATGTACCACATCTTACAGCTTGGCACGAGGCACGGGAATGTTCCTGGCTCTACCTGCTTTGAAGAGCAAACAAAAGAAAACTGCAAGCACCACAGTGTCTGGTCTTGGCAGATGCTTTGGAGACCAGCCCATTTTCATGGAAATTAGGTTGTTGCTATTAGTTTATTTTTTTGTCTGGACCTGAGCAATTCCTCGATCACTTTTCCATTTTCATGAAGCAGTTTGTGAATCACATATGTGTCAAATAAAGGAGTTAGCAAATGCTCCTTCCCTTTGAGGTATGGTAATCCTGCCTTCTCTGTTCTTAGCTGCTCCCTGGAATTTTGCATCCTAGTATGAGTATTTCAATGAAAGGTAACAAAGAAACCCCCTCACTACCTTGTACTTGTTTAAAGGCAACAGGAAGGTTGTGAAAGCTAAAATGAAAACAAAACTGGTTTGCAATTGAATGGTTGTGTAACCCCCATGTTAAGAAATGAGAGAGGAAAGTGCCAAAGAAGAACATTTAGAGACAAATCCTTCAGGTGTGAGGCAGGGGTGAAGGTTACACAGTCCCTGCTCAGAGAGCTGTGCTGGACTCACTCCTTGGTACATTAAGCCACCGTAGCATTCTCCTGTGTTGCAAGAATGACTTTAAATGCAGACATGTTTCCATTTGTCCCCATTTGGAGATGTAGCATCAGGATCAAGTGCACCCCAAATCAGTTCTATGTTTACATCTTTTCCAGCTTTTTTTCTTCATGCTGAATGGCATTTTAGATTCTTGATATATTAGTCTAGTGTCTGGCATGACCCAAAATCTAACAATTTACCTGCTATCAGCTGCTTCAGTTTCTGGGCCTCTTTTTTTTCCCCCCTTAATCCAGCCTGTTCCTTAGAACTGAGGTAATTAAAATGGCACCACCCTTAGACCCTGCTCTGAGATGACAGATGCTCCTTGGATTTACTTTTCTTTGTATGAACACATTGTTATAAAGATCCTAAAGATTAATTTTTTTCTTGCCTAAATAGATGCTGGGAATTACTTAGGGGTAGCATAGCTGTTGCCTACTTCATCCTTGAGTTTGAAAAGGAAGGTATAATACTATTCCAAATTTTTTCATATCTAGAGAAGTGAATTTGAATGAGAAGTCTTCTCTGTTTCCACTTTGTCAGTTTCACTGGTGAGAGAACATCTTCCTACAGGATTTCCCTGGTACATTCAGTTCTCTGGATGTGCTTTGAATTTGTGGTTAAATGGAGAAATGTCCTCTCTTTCTTTATGGCTGCATTTAACCAGTGGGAAAAGACAGTTACTGAGTTTGGGAACACTAGAATGATGTTGTTTACTAAAGGAAACAGCCATTGTAACAGCTACAGGCATTTCTATCCCTTTGTTGGTTTCAGAGAAATTGGGAAGGAAGGAATACTACACAAAATTTCTTGGGCTGGATCGACACGATGTTTCCAACACGTGGTGTCAGTGTCACTCTTGGGGCTGACCCTGGCTTATGAGCAGCACTAAGATCTCAAAGTAAGGCCCCAATCCAACAAATACTTAGAGCTCTCCTTAGGCTTTTATTTGCAAAGTCTTTGCTCTGACATTGTGAGGCACCTGTGAATGCTGCAGACTGCTAGACGGGGAGGTGTTGCTTGGACCTAGAACGGCGCGTGGTTGAAAGCAGAACAGATTGGGAAATCTGAAAATTCAGAGGACCAAGGGAGTATGTTCTCAGCAAAGCTTCTGACAGAATCTTCCACCACTCCCCCACCAGTTTATTAAAGAGACCTGAAAAAAAATCCCTAGTTCTTGCCTGTCTGGGTAACTCCTATCTGAGCTATGACAGGTTTATTCCATTTGCAAGTTGGAACAAGTTTCTCCTCTCTTTTGAAGGTACATAATTATCAAGATTATCCTTATTGCTACACCCGTTACCATTGCCTATAATCTTTGGGTATTTGCACTTTCCTGGCACAGTCCTGATTGGCAAAACAAAGCTTGCATGTGTGATAAGTTTAGTGTAAGAGACTCTTCTCATTAGTGCTGGATGTCATGAATCAGAGTGATTAAGTGATTCGTCCAAAGCACAAAGCAGATTTAGTGTTTCTGCACTGCAGTCCTACTAAATCATGAATGTTATCAAATTCTCAATATTGCCTAAAAATACTAAATCCTAATCTTGTAAATGTGATCTGTTTCTGTTTATATTGGAGGCCTCAAGCCTTAACCATTTGTTTCTTCCTCTTTAAAAAAAGAGGTCCTAGTAACTTGAAATCATGGTAGTTTAAATTTTCTTCATGCCAAATTGTTTAGTATCAGAAAAACACCTAAAATTTTATCTGTTTCCCTCAGTTAATTGTCCTTGCTTTGTCCAGCTGGAGTAACGTACCTGCTGTGTGCCAGTGAGTGAGCTGTAGTGAGAATGCTGGAGAGCTCTTGTGAGAAACTCGGCAGAGGTGAAGACAAATGGTCCAGCAAGAGGATGGAGAATTGGTGCCTTGTGGCTTCAGTTCTGGTCCTTGCCCTTTGCACATCTGTGTGATTGGCAGAGGAGAAAGAGGCAGGTCTTCAAACATGCCAGAAAGTTGTTCAGGATGATCCTCTGAACTCTTGGCTTCAAAGTCAGGTCATTCCTTGGAAGAGGAAGCTCCTGTCAGGGGAGCACAGAAATGACTGGCCCTCAGTGCTGACCCTTGGTGACCAAGGCTCTCACCCCTCCTGTTAGAGGCTGTTTCAGCTCCTGCAGTAGCTCCAGAGGTTATCTGGGGAGCACAGACATCTCGATGGTGTGCGGACATGGGGGAGGGAGAAAAGACTGCTCAGGGAGGTGGCTGATACCATCACGATTGGAAGGACTTGGAGCTTCTGCTGTCAGCTGACTGTGAGAGAAGTGTCATTTTTTGCACCACTCCTGCTCTGAAACTCCCCCGTAGCTGCAGGGACAGACAGGTAACTCCTTTGCCACAGGGCCCAGCATGATGCAAAGAGATCTCACCTTTAACGCCTCAGTGCACAGCAGTGCTGCTGGAAGGAGGAAGTATGAGCAAGATGAAACAACTCCAGCACCTTTAGGCCTCCCTGCTCACTCTCATTGCTTTTCCGGTCATCTTAATCCTCTCCTGCTCAGCAGAAACTATATTCTCCAGGGAAATGAACCTCCTGTGAATGCCCCTGAGCTTCTGATGGCAAGAGGAATGAGTTCCTTCCCTTTCTAAAAAAAAGCCTCTTTGGTAGATTCATCTTTCAATTTGCTTTCATGAGGCTACTTAGTTATAAATGGTACCATAACCTTCTCTGGGGCTCCCCACCCAAAGTTTTATGCAAATTGTATGTAAACTTACTCTCATCATGAGTGATAACCATGAGATAGGTCATGCTTGAATGGCATTTTGTTCGTGGTTTTCCTGGGGCTCACCAGTGTCTCATGTTCTAGCAGGGGTCCCCTAAAGCATGCACCAAACCTGGAGCATCCCGAAGGAGTAGGGAATTTAGGAGCAATGGTGATTCATGAAACTTCCTGGGTTCCAGCTTACACTGTCCAAGTCCTCCTGCTGCAGCATCCAGTCCTCCCATATGGCAGTGGAGTTTGTTCTGCCACATCAGCATCATCGTGACTCTGTCCAGAAAGGAGCTGCCTGCACCCACAGGGAAACAAACCCACAGTGGCCACTCAGTGCAAAAATCTCTCTGTGTGGCAGAAATGGCCTGGCTCCCAAAATGGGATGGTGAGCTGCCTGGGTGGGCAGTGCAGGAGAATCCCACATGCCCCTTCCCTCTGGTGCTGGCCAAGCCCAGCCTGCACCCAGAGCTAGCACAGCCAGGGCCACAGCTTCCCAGGGCTGCCAAGGTGTTGAAAACATGCATGGACTTGGTTGTGTACTCTGGACTGAGCATATCCTGCCCCTCACTGCTTGCACACGGGGCCAAATCCCACTTCCTCCGATGCTCTTTCAGTATTAGCAAGTCGGGTCATGTGTCTGATGGGTCAGGGACAGGGAAGTCTGATCAGGACCTTCAGCTCTGTGTACATCTGGTGGGGTCTCCTCCCTTTCTGTGGCTCCTCCTGGGCCCTATTCTTGTCTTTTCTTCCTTTCTTTCTATTTTTTTTCCTCCCAAAAGGGAGTTGCACCTACAAACAGTAAGCACCTTTGGGACCCTTGAGACTGCCTCTGTCTTTGCCTTCCCCAAGATCACCACTGTTTGTGGTGGAGGAGGAGACTGGGGTGTCACCCAGACACTTGACTTTTGGGAATGAAAGTGGTTGGTTGTGATTTACAGCCTGAGGCCTAAATGACAGGACCTGAATGCATGCTTCATTTGCACCTGGTGACTTACACTGAGAGGTCTGTGTAAGCTGCTTTTGTCTTTTTCATCCCAACTTTGGTGTAGCTTTCACATCATTGCATGTAATTACACCAGCAGAGAGGGGCTGGAGGGTTTGAAGAGCTGGGGAAGGTTGGCTTTTCCAGTACCTGTTACAGAGGCAGTAGCTTCTGCAATGAGTGAGGGAACAGGCAATTCTCCAGTCACTGTGCAAAGCCAGGGTGTCAGGCACAGGCAGGAGAAAGAAGCAGCTGTGTCAGCTCCCCAGGTATTTGGGGCCCTCTGCTCTGGTGCCACCAAAAAAAAAAAATCACAGGCATTTCTCATTTCTCACAGGCACTACCCTGAGAAGAACCGGACTGTTTACAGCACCATTTTCTGGAATGGGTTTACATGCCATGCATTCAAACTTTAGTTTGCTTTGTCCCAACTTCCCTGTGCAGGCAACCCCTAAGTAACCACGTTGCCCAAAATTACTTGCCCACTTGAATTTGGATAAGTACATGCTTTCCCAGCTGGCTCATTGTTCTGCTGCTAAATATTGCTCAGATAGCTTAGCCATGCCAAGCCTGATTTTTATCTGTGGATTCTGCAAGGCAAGCTGTGCAATGCAAAATATTCCAGTGTATTTGCAGGTCTGTGCTGAGGAGGAGATCCCTGGAGCTTGATCCTTCTGTTTCCCAGTGAGTCATCATTGGTATGTAGGTTGTATTGCCCCACCACTTTGAGATATGAAACGCTGGGGTTTTGCAGGTCACTTGTCTCTTGTAAAAGAACACAGTGTCACAGAATCTCTGTGTGTGTCTAGCAGGAAACCAGCATTCCAGTGGTGATCACATTGCTACTTGTATGCAAACCCTTCTTCCAAAATCTCACCCAAAATCTATCTCTAGGGGAAGGCGGTGTCCCCTCAAGGCTTCACAGTGCTCAAGTGCTTAAGGAAACTTAGACTGCAGACAGTGATTGTTAGCACAGCAAAGTCTAGGGACAGGCAGCAGCTTTCTGCAGCCCCTTTTGTCTCAGGCAGTTTAAAGCTTGGCTTTCACTTAAAAACCCCAACAACCAAGAAAAGGTGGGGGAATCTTTTGATAATTATATATTCATTTGATAGAGCGCACATAAATGACTGTTTGAAAATTTTATTACCTCTTTAAGTTACATTCCAGTTGCTCTGGTTGTCCTTTCTAGATAGAGGAGGCAACTTGATCAGCTGCCTCTGTGTGAGAGAGGTTGTGGCTTCCTTACACGGAGCAAGGCAGGAATAGGTTAAAAAATCTTCCCCCACATAGTACTCAGCTATCTCTCTGCAGTCAGGCTGGGTGGATTAGCTGCTGTGCCAGGAAAGAATGATGATCCTCCTGCACCCACTCGCCTGTGGGGAGGGCTGACCCAGAAGGGAGCTGGGAGAGGGTAGGGAGTGCTCAGCAAGAGGAGGCACTTCTGCCTTGGGAGCAAACCAGAGCATGTTTGAACACCAGATGGATCTAGGACATCCCCACAAAGCTCAGCTCTGCATGAGAAGTCTTATGGATTAATTGAATCTCTGGGTCCAGGGATCTGAATGCTTATGGCTGCCTCTTGCTTGCTTTGAGTTTACTCTGAGCCAATCTACACTGTCACAGGCCCGGGTTTTTGCAAGGAAACCCCCAAGTTTCCTCTGTTTGCCCCTGCTTCATGCAACCTGCCCTACCAACAGTGGGGAAGGATGTGGACACCTGTCCCTGTAAGGCACAGAAAGAAATGTCGTGTGTGGTGCCACAGCAGCAGTGACCTGGCAGGACAATGGACTCAGGTTTTGAGTTTGCCACTGATGATCCCCTGCATAGAATGAGGGGTTTTCAGTCTGTTCTGGAGATCCAAACCAGGCCCTTTAAGTGATTTCATCAGAATGCAGGCAGGATTTGGCTTTAAGTACCTTTCCTTGTATTCACAACTAGTTTAAAAAAAAATGCTGGCATAAACAGCAAAATGTTGCTCGCTTTAGCAAATGCAAGGAGACAGACTCTTCTATTTTCTCTATTTTTGTGCTTTATTTGACAGTGGTTTTTGACTGACTTCCAGCAAGGCAACAGTCAACCTGACTAGCACTTGTCACCTCCTATGAGCTAAATATAATTTGGATTTTATTTACCTCATAGTATTTCTTTAACAAGATGTGTAACTCTCTGATGTGAGCTTTTCCTGGAAAAAAGAACTCCCCACATTGCTGTCCTTATACAAAATAAATAAAATCTTTCTGTCTACTTGCCACATTTAGATCTATATATATCCCTGGTACACAGAGGAGATATCAGCCTGGGAATTGGCAAACTGAGGGAAAATAAATGAATTTACAGTAAAGCCTGGTTATTGTTTTTAAAGACCTATTGAAAGGAGAAGACTGTTCTTAATTTTCTCTCATAATCTCATTTCAAGATGTTTAGCTCATAAAATTCTGTCAGAACATGGGGCCTGGGCTTTTATCTTTGCTCTCCAGTTGAAAGCCTGGAGGACACTCTGGTTTTTCACTCCTGGCTGTGGTCACGAGGAGAAGCAGTAGCCAATACAGGACAGGATCCTGTGGGCCACTGCCGGACCAATTCCTTGTCCAGAAGTGAAAAGAGCTGTTAATCCTGCCTTGTTTGCTTTGCACACCACACCCCTGCTTATTGCCTACAATCTAAATTACAGAGGCGGCCGAACTTGCTTCCTGCTCCAAACAATAGCCCTGGCTGACACATCCCCTGTAAGGCACGGAGCAAAGAGCTGGAATGGCCCTGGGATTGATGCGCTGGGGCTGTGGGCACTCGTGGGCCCCACAGAAGGGTCACCCCCCACCTGCACCCCAGACAGGATGGGAAAAAACCTGGGGAGCTGAGGAGAAATGTAAGGGCTGCTGGTAATGTGCTGCGGAAAGAAATTACTCCATGGAAGACGTCAATTAGAGGAAAGATGTCTGCAAATATGAGGAAAACTTCCTGAAAAGTGTGAACAAGATCATCAAAGGCTCATGAATTTAGTAGGAATTCCTATAGGGAAGCTGACTTGTTAGTCTCCAAGTGTCTCAAGGTCTGAGTCATGCTTTTCTTGGTAAGAAAGATATTATTTTGCTGCAGAAATTAGTTTTCATTTGAAGGCTCATACATGGGAAAATAAGTTCTAA
The DNA here is from genome assembly GCA_013400315.1 of Bombycilla garrulus. Classification (NCBI taxonomy): domain Eukaryota; kingdom Metazoa; phylum Chordata; class Aves; order Passeriformes; family Bombycillidae; genus Bombycilla; species Bombycilla garrulus. The sequence goes on from VXBU01012053.1 coordinate 1,887,369, forward strand.
TTTCCTTGGTTTGTTTTACCTCTTCTAGGAAGTGTATGCAACAGTCAGAGCTGATGTTACTCATGTCTAACAGCACTACGGGGAAGAGTTGTGCATGGGAGGCCTTCTGCAAACACAGGATATATAGAAAACTTCCCAGGTATTTCTCAGGAACTGTACTGGATCACTGCCAGTTGTCATGGAGGATGTAGGTAACAAGCCCAGTATTTCCATGTACAAAAATGTTGTGTTCACAGTGTCTGCCTGACAAAGGCCACTCCAAGATGGCATGGGCACGTTGCTGTCCTTGGAATACCTGGCTACCAATGCTGAAAACTTCTGATTCTGGTATATCCTGTTGGTATCTGGTCTTGGGGTGTGTGACAGCTTCCAAAACAGGAATTACCTTTGTCTTGTTTGAAACAGAGAATGTCACAGCATGTGGACAGGGCCACTGTTGCTTCCCCGTGTTTCCCCTGGTGAGGTGCTGCTGGTTCAGTTGTTTACGCTGCAGCTGAACTGGGAGAACAGTGAATAGTGCAGAGAAGGGGTGGTGAGTCAGGCCCATGATTAAGTGCAGGAAAACAAGCTGTGTGTGCAAAGTGATCTGGGCACCGGAGCTGGAAAATCCATCCGACCCCTTGTGCTGTTGGTTTGAAGAGACTTGTGTTATGAATGTGTTCCTGGGGCATTATTCAGAGTTATTTTTCAGGGGATGCTGGCATGTTGGGAAACTTTGCATTTACTACCATTTTAATGTTCTTTTGTTCTGCGTTCTGACTTAGAATAATACCTTTCCCTGTGAGCCGGAATTACAGCTAAAACCAGGGTACAGGTTCCAAATTAATCTGGTATCCTAGAAATCTACCTCACTGATAGCAGTTAGAAATAATTTTCCCTATCTCTGCCCACAGTTTCTCAGGGAATCCTGGGCATATCTTGTGAAGGCTCTCTCTCCCTGTTTTTATCCTTGCTTTGGGATCAGATGGCGTCTGACTGCATTGCTTTCTGAGCCTTTGGATAATTTACTCTTTCCATTTCTCTTCCAGCATGATCTATACAATCCTCCCCTGAGACATTTTAATGTCTGGAATGAACTCCCCCATCTCCTCCGGAGAAGACTGAGGCAGATGATTAACTGTAGCCAAATCTACCCCTGTTTCTCTCTAAATTATCCCTTACTGTCTCCTCCTTCCTTCCTTTGGTTTTAACGAACAACCTCATGAAACATCTGACTTCTTGTTTTTTCTCAGGAAAAATTTTAAACAAAACCACATTCAGACACACAGACATACACACACAAGGCAGACAATGAATGCTCAGAGACAACCAGCAGCATGCTCACAGAGGCAGGCTTATATACAGATACAATGACGTAAATCAACACCCAGAAGCATTTATTAAATTACCCAGATATATACACAGAGGGACAGGCAGATGGGTTAAGGCTGCGTTTTTATTGGTGGATAAATGAAAACAGCACTTTAATGCCCACAGGAGAGTATTTTGGAAAAGCAGTGGCAGCAGCAGCAGATATTAAAGGTGATAATATCTCTTTATTCACTCTTGCAGACTAATTGGCTTGTCCTAGGAAAGGTCAACTACTGCTGCATAGCAAGTGTGAACCCATACACATTCACGGTCAAAAATCAGTGTGAGAGCAGCATAGCAGTCCATCCCAAAATCATCCCCTGTTCTCAGGCAAGGAATGGTTCCTGGAACTTGCATCCCTAAACTCCCACTTTTGATTGCTCTGGACAGGCATGTCTTCCTTTTCTTTTGCTCAAAGATATGAGAGCAAACTGAATCCCTGTGTACAGTCACAGGAAGAATTATTCCCAGAATCCAGCTAGACAGCTCTTAATGTATTAAATACACTTTTCCTTGAATGCACATCATCCTCAAAGTATGGAGCATTAGCTCCCACATCCAATTAAGGAGGCATTTTAGCCATAGATGCAAGTTAACTGAAACAACTGCATGAATTAAAGTGGACAAATATCTGTCTTTTCAGGCCCACATGCAGGATTTCTCATTAAAACCTACTGCAAAGCTAAGTATAATTTCCTTAAATGACCTTGAACCATGGGATTTACCATGGTTCGTTATGGTTACAGTGAGGTGTAAGTTACATGCCATGAGGCCTCTAAATGATGGGAGAACTCAGCCCCATCATCCCTTCTTACACGTTCCTACCCACTGCCCCAGTCCTGCCAACTTCACCCAACATTTTCTTTTCTTTTGTTCTTGTTTCACTGCTTAATTCAGGTAGTGTTTAGGACTATAATGATCTTTGCTCTTGACTGCGGGACAAGCAGGAGGCCAAACCCCACCTGTCTGCACTCACAAACAAGGCCTGGAACACACAGAATGCCTTTATTCTCCTGCTGTTGATAATGATAACCCAACCCTGCTCCACACTGCCCACGTTGCATCCACTCCCTTTGCTCCCATCACCTGTGTGGCTGTGGTAAACAGATGTAAATTGATATCTGCCTTGGTGCAATTTGCTGCTGGAGTTAACCAATCCACAAGATGTTTTGCAGCAACAGCTGTACCATCCCTAATGCTCTCAAGGTCTTACTAGAGGCTCAAGAGCTGGTGCTGGATAGCTGCTGTTTTCCTGCAATGTCTTGTTCTGCATTTTTATCTTAAAGCTTTCTATAGCATTATGAAGAGCTTAATCCAAATGTTCTCTTTTCAGCTTATCTTTTTCATGTTCTGAAAAAAATAGCCTTATATACTGGCAGAAATTAATATATCATAGCAAACACCTCCGTTTTGCAACATTGTAGGAGCTCAGAAACTCTGATTTTGATGGTCAGCTGCAGCCTTGGGCACTATTGAAGTTACAGGCATAAATTGTTTCTTTTGTTTAATGATTTTTTTTTTCTTATGATGTGTGATGCATTTCTTCTAGGTATATGGTACAGTCTGTCTATTACTGGCCATCTGTTCTTTTCAGGGAATTTTCTGGATTTGTCATCTTATTGCTCTGTTGCATTTCACCTGGGGACTGTCCTAAGCAAATGACTGTTATTTTTCTATTTTCTGTTGCCTTTTGGATTGTAAGGCCTTCAAGCATATTATACTTCCAAGAAATAATCTATGCTCTGCTGATGGGCAGGTAAAAATGACAAGGTATGTAATGACCAAAGTGTTCCTTTAGCTGTATCTGTGAACCTATAACCATGAAAGATAACCACATTAAATTATGCACCTCTCTGTCCTTTGTATTTGTTTGCTTAGATTTCTCAGGCCAGGGTCTGTTTTAGATGCATTTACAATGTTCTCAGCACAACAAAGCCTCCAGCACTGGATTATGTGCATTATCATCAGATGTGACTTTACTTTATAGCCCAGCTGATATTAAGGTAAGGAAAGGACTGTGGAAAAGTGGGAGAGTTTCAGCTGCCTTTTGTGTAACATTGTTTTGAAGGGATTGTAACACAGGAATTTCATTATAAAAACAGTAATTAAGGATGTTTTATCTTTTCTTTCTATGACACCTCTTGACCAGAGAACCTGTGACACTAATCCTGCTAATACTTGATACTTTTTCCCTATTCTGCCTATTTTCCTCTCCTTGGTCTTTAAAAAAAATAATCAAAGTCTTTCAGCAGTTCATCCACTTCTGATTTCACTTCCCCATTTGTTGGTTCAGTGAGAGAAAATACACTTCCCTAATCTGGGGGCTACTTTTTTCTTTCTTAGCTGTTCTTCCTCTGTTTTGGGGAAACTTTACATTACTGTGACAAGCTCAGAGCTGTACAAAATACCCTACACTTCCCTTTGACTTTTTATGCTTGGATGTTTTACAGTGATGTTTTAGATGTGTCAACAGCTAATAGAATATTTCAAATTGATTAGGACTTGCAGTTTGGAATGACTGGTAGGATGCAATCTATTGATGAAATAGGAAAAATTAGTGGAGGTGGGAACAAAAATGCAGACAGCGTAATGGAAATGGTGACTTCTCACTGTGTCCTGCCAAATGATAATTTTTAACATACATCCTGCTGGCAGTAAGCATGAGAGTAAATGGAGATGGCCTGATGGCAGCTCACCTTTTCCAGGGTTTTTTTCATGCCCGGGCATGTGGGTGGCCCTGGAAGAAGGTCATAAAGGAGAAGTTTAGAACTGCTGTAAGTTGGAAGGGTGAAGGTGAGGGATACTTTAGCTGTACTATCTGGTTGGGAGAAGCAGAGCAAATAAAGAAATTTCAGGCTCTTTCCTCTCTGTATCTTCTGCTTATCTCTTTCCTACTGACTAATTGGTTTATTTTAGTTGCCTCTTTATTTCTATTTGTCCAATTCAGATTTAGACCTGATACCGTAAGAGCCGGAACTTCCTCTTTCCACTTAAATTAATCCCTCCACCACAGAAACTCTGTTAATTCTGCTTCATTTCAGATACATTTAACCTATTTTGTATAGTGCTTCATCCCACTAAATCAGACCTGGGAAAAGTCAGATTGGAGTGCTGCTCAGATCAGCAGATGGCAGGCTCCTTCTAGCAATTGGTACCACCAGCTTCATCCTACATCCCCTTACATCAGAGCATCTGATGATGACAGGCAGAAAAAAAAAAGTATTTCTGCATCATGCACTCAAGAGTGTGCATTATGTCAATGAGAAATCAAAGATATATTTGTCCCCAGGGTCTGCACAGCTCGCAGTCAGCCCTGTGCTGTAATGTGCATCAGCTGGGAAAGCAAGAACCCAGCGACTGAGTAATTTGGAGAAGAGTAGAAATCTGAATGCCAGAGATGTCAGAGAATTGCAAGCTCACAGCAGAGTCTGATTTCCCACTTACTACTCCTCTGTGAGATGTCTTCAGAATTACTGTTACTCTCAGGAGTGGGTAACGAAAAGTTTGGGGAAAAGAAAGAGCTCCTTGCAAATCCAATCTTTATTTTATGCGCCTGTGATCAATGGTGATTCATTCAAGGCCTTCCTTTCCTCAGAGGCAGCTACTTCTTGCAGGGGGGGTTCCTTTAATCTTTATCTATTTAGGTTTAAATGTCCCTCACCCCTTTTGGGAAGCAATTCAGTTGCCCAAAGTTTTATGACTTACTGAATCCTCTTAACACCATCACACTAATTAATTTAAACACCTTTCAAATGCAGGACTTCTAGCATTACTGAGACTGCATCTCTTTGATGTTTTAGGTGTTTGCTTGAATGTGTTGTATTCCCCAGTTTCTCTAAAGAGTGGTTTAAAAGTATTTTTTTAACAATACAGCATTGTTATGAAAATGAGCTGACTAGTGAGTCTGATAGCAGGAATTTGCTCTGAGTCAACAGTGGCAATTTGCAAGCATTGACTAATGAATTCCATAATCCAGGCAGCACCTCTGTGAATAAGGGAAGAAAGCTCCATTATCTCTAATATGCATCGAGGATCCAAACACGAGAGGAGCAGCTGCTGTGTAAGAGTCTAAACGGATATTGAATACAATTTGGGAATTCCTGGTCCTTGTTGCTCTGCTTGGAAAAACCCTGTGTATCTCACATCTCTGAACAGAGAACTCCCAAGGATGTGCTAAGCAGAGAAGAGAAGTAGTTTTTTTTCTTTGTTACAGAAATCATGACTGTGGTAGGCCCTTACAGCCTCTGACAGAAAATTTCAGTGAGAGAAAGTAAAAAGGAGGTTTTATCTTTTCTTCCCTCTTTGATTGACTGGGAAAAGAGTTTGCCAAGTCATGTGTTAATGTTTTAACATTGTAAAATGAACCAGGAGTAATTAATAGTGTAATAAGTGATTATTATTCCTTTTTATTGTTTTCTCTTTTAAAGCATACAACAAATCCTACAAAGCCCCTGTGGGGACAGTGGTCAGCACATCCCTTTTGAGGCATCTAATTGGTTGTGTCTGGCCCTTGCCTCAGCTGCTCTGTTAGTTCCCTCATAGCTTGACAGGTATCCACTGTATGGGTTTACACTCAGACAAGGGGACTTCAGTCAGTATTTTTTTTTTCCTGTTTAGGTTTTGGCATCTCAAGTGTTCTCTCACGGGTGTTCCAAGCCCCTCATGACTATGAAACCTGTGCTAGCAGCACTGAACACTTGACACAAATTGCTGCTTTCTTTTCCTTCAGAATATCACATTTCTTTTGTTTTAAGACATGGTTATAGGTGGGTGTTACTAAGCTTAAGAAGGTATGTCAGGAGACTGCTTCTGTTCTGGCACCCAGAAATGACCTCTGCAGAACACCTGATGGAACCGAGTGTATATCTCCAAGAGACCAAATGCTGGAATTGAATAAAAAGTGGCATTTTTTTCTTAAGACTGGAATCCCAGGTATTTGCAGTGCTTGTGTTAATGCTCTTTCCTGGTTTTACAGATATACAACTGAGCAGATGAATATTCTGAATAACATATGTCACAACTGAATTGGTTTTGGAAAAGGGGAAAAAAAAAGTCTGTTGCTGACCCAGAAGCCTTATCTGCTTTAAACTGGTAGGTTTACCTCCAGTGGGTGTATCCATGGTGGGTATATCCCAGGTTTCTAGGCTACAGAGTCTTTCAGGAAGCGATGCTTCTGTTTACAAAGCCTATTATGAAATGGCAGTGAATAATAAAAAGAGGGCAAGATACAAAGAAGTGCAAATGAAAGGGCAGAGTCCAGGAGTGCACAGAGTCCGGGAGTAGGGTACAGAACTGGCAGGTGGGTCTGAATTGCCCTTCTGTCAATGTCCTCTCTTCTCAACAAAACATCTTTACCTCTGCTTCCTTCCCTGCCAGCCCCACTTTTTTGTTTTGGTCCAATTGCACTGACATTTCTGCAGAGTAGAACAAATCTCTCTCTATCACCTTCCTTCATTAAATTTGACCTGTACCTAGAGGCCCTGACTTAAAGGAGTTTCTGCTTGGTAGTAGTATCAACAATAATGAATAAAGTATTAAATTTTCACTTTTTGAGGTTGTGTTTCTCTTGTAGCACAGAAATGAAGTATTTTGTAGAAAACCTCACAAATTCTTGAATTATTCAAAACTGGTATCATGCCCAGAAGCACCTTGTGAGTAGCTAGAGGTATATTTTCACTGATGTGCTTTTTATTGTGAATTATTTGCTCAGTGTTTATTATTTAACTGCATGATTGTCTCATATTCACAATAAATTTCTGGTTGGATTTGTTCATTTGGGGGCAAAAAAGAAAACATGCAGCAATTCCCCAAACACCACCTTGAAATACTGCCAAGCATGTATACCTGAGATATCTGTTGTGCTGCATGGAGCCGGAAGAAGAAGTCTGGAAGAAAAAAGCCAGGATTGCAACTGATCCAACTTCTGTTTGCTGTAATTGATAGGAGATTTGAGGAAGGGTGTCAATTTTAACGTGTTCAGCCCTAGGTCACACACTGGCTATTTATTACAGGTTGGATGGCTAACGCGCATTTTGGCGAGCTGGGCAGCCAGCAGCCCTGTTTCAATTTCACTTGTCTAGACAGGGTTTTGGGTTGCCCTGTTCTGGCAGGCAATGTGAGATTTCATGCCTTGATCTTATCGTGCTGTGCTGAGTTTACTTCAGAGAGAAGAACACCTGCAGCCTTGAGAGTGGGGATTCAGGGGGAGCTGAATACACATCATGTCTGAGGAGTTGGACCTCTGTCCTTGACAGGTGTTGCTAGGAGTGGCTTTTGCAGTGTCTCAGTGGATTTCAACACTTTGGAATGGTGGATTTCCACGGGTAACTCATGGGTCGATCGCTATAGACCAGCCTTGATTTTTTTGCTGCCTTCCATGGAACACAAGTGGAAAACAACTGCTCTGATTTGCCAGGAGATTCACTTAAGGACACCAGACTCTTACATAACGTCCTCCCGTTGTTGAGCAGCTCTCAGAGAGGACAACTGTGGTAGATTTAAAGCAGTGGTTTGGGCAGGTGGCTCATTTGCACAGGCTTTCATTGGAATAGTCCCACTGGTTTTATTTCTGAGTGAAGTGTTGGTGCAGGTGAGTGTATGCGAATAGTCCTACTATCGACACGATTATCATTTGTACCAGAACAGTGCCTCAGGTCAAACAAGAACAGGTCTCCCTTGTACCAGGCACCCTATGAACTCCTGGAAACAGACAGTTCCTGCATGAAAACTTGCATCTAAACAAAGCTGTCCTTTTCTACTTTGGTTTGCAAGTATTTTTTATTATTTTATTGCAGTTCCATCATATTTATAGGTATGAGTAGATCTGGGTTTGTTTCAGGGTAAATACCTGCGTCACTTACCACTCGCAGTATATGGTGTACAAAGCTCTGTGGGAAGTACCTGTCATGTTTACTGCACAAAGACCAGTCACTTTGCTCAAGTTCAGGAGTTAAGTGATAACCAGGACTATGAGACACTGATAATTTGAACCTCTATAAAAGATATTTTTGTCTTCCTGTTGGTTGTATTATTTATGTCATCAAATGAGTGGCTTTCTTCTGACCTTTGCCAAGTTGCCTAGTTCTGCATAGTTTTATCAACTGGTACTTGGGAGTACTCTGGAGACTTCCTCTCTTTTCATAAATGATTTTGATGCTGACATGCAACAAAAGTATCCCTCAGATTTGCTAGTAATTGATAGGTTAAAAAACCCTTCCTTTCTGAAAGTGTTTAGACAGCAATTCTCCTGTCAAATGCAAGCCTATTTCAACAGAACAGCTCTGTAACAGCACACGTGATGGACATGCTCGCTGTAATTGTGGTCCAGCCGCTCATGTATTGTCTTTGACAGCAGCCACTACAAAAAGGTTTTATGGCAAAGGTTTCCAAGCCCTTCCAGTAGCAGCTTGCCTGTCCAACAGATAATCTGTGTGTGACTCGTGATGCGAATAGATCAGATGAAAGAGCTTTCTCTGGGGTGAGCTGTGACGCTGCCCGCAACTGCTGGCACCTCTCTTGGCATGGTGACCTATCCGAGAACTATTGCACAGGGAGATGCCACCAGAAACCAAGTCAGGGCACACACTCTGGAATAATCGGCTCATCACAGAGCAGACCCTCTCCCAGTCTCCCTCAATCAGAGGTGAGCTTACACTTTTAAGGATTTCGAGTATAAAGGTTTATATTTTCTCTGAATATGTTGCAAGCATGATCTAAAACAGCCCTGTAAATTCCTCCTAAATTATAGACCTTGGTAATACTCATTGTGAGGGGGTCCCACAGTTCAATGGCATGTGTATGTATTACATAAAATGTATTTTCTTTAACTAACTAACCTGGTTGTGCAAATGAGGAAATTGGAAACAAGATCTGAGTTCTACCATTGAGAAAAAAGCCAGTATCGATGGTATAATTTCTCTGGGCATGGCATCCATATTGCACACAGCATCCCTCAGCTGTTAAACGGTTTAGAGGGCTTAGAAAGGAGTTGGTTTTTTCATCATTGCTTTTTTTTTATTTTTTTATTTTTTTGATAAACGATTGTGCTGCTTCGCGGACGATCAGAGGACACTCGACACTGCTCAGCACAGCGTGAGAAGGTGCTGCTCTCCTTGGGCTCCCAAGGGCTGGTGCACTGGGGAGTGCAGCCGTTCCCAGTTTCCCCATAAAGCCAGAGGACAGGGAATATCACTGCCGGAGTGCCAGCAGCCTGGCACGGGCTTCCTTGGGCATTCCCTGCAGGGCTTGTACGAGAGCTTAACGCTGGAGTGAGAATGCCCAAAACTCAGCCTGCGCTGATGGAGGTGGTGACAACCCCTGCGCCCTGCCCGGGCTCCTGCGAGAGCTGCGGGCAGGAGCAATGACCGCACTGATTCTCCCCCTTCCCTCAGGTTCCACCTGGGGGTTCTCTCATGGTGGAGGGGCCTGGCGGTGCCCGCACACCTCCAGCCCTGCCCAGCCTCATGCCCCGATGAGCTGCGCTAGGAGAGGTTTAGGCTGGACGTTAAGCGGGATTTCTTCACAAAGAGGGTGATTAGACATCGGAACGGGCTGCCCAGGGAGAAGCTGGAATCACCGTCCCTGGAGGTGTTTAAGGAAAAGACAGGACACGGCACTGGCTGCCGCGGTCTGCCTGACGAGGCGGCGTTCGGTCTCAGGTCGGAGCCGATGATCTCAGAGGTCTTTTCCAGCCCGAACGATCCCGGGGCTCCGTAAGGGGCGCGGCGCTTCCCGCGCACCTCCCGCGGCCGCCGCTGCCCGGAGCGACTCCGCGGCCATTGACGTCAGGCAGGGCGGCACGTGACGGCGGCGGGGCCAATCGCGGCGCGCGGAGCCGCTCCGGCAGAGGGGCTGTGTCGGCAGCGCC
>VXBU01012053.1:1899055-1916583 GCA_013400315.1 Bombycilla garrulus
AGGCAGCCCGAGGAGAGCAAGCCGCTGCTGGGCGAGATGTCCGCTCCCGAGGGGAATAAAATGGGTGCCGCGCCGTGCCGGAGAGCCCTGCTCCACTGCAACGGCATGAGGTACAAGCTGCTGCAGGAGGGGGACATCCAGGTGTGTGTCATCCGGCACCCCCGGACGTTTCTCAGCAAGATCCTCACCTCCAAGTTCCTGCGGCGGTGGGAGCCGCACCACTTGACCCTGGCGGACAACAGCGTCGCCTCGGCCACGGTAAGAGCCCGCCCGGGTGCAGCGGCCCCGCCGCGGGGGCGAACGCGGAGCGGCAGCGGGGCATCCGCGGTGCGCGGGGCCGGGGATGCCCGCGCCTGCTGGCCCCGAGCGGCCGGACCTTCCCGGGACCCCCGGGACCGCCGCTGGGCGAGGGGGGGATCGGCTCCACTGGGTCCCGGAATGCCGGGCGAAAGTCTTGAAAGGGTTTTTTCCCCCCCTTGTTCGTAATTTATGGATGTTTATTTTTATAGTTTCGGTGGTTTTCTTTATTTATTTTTATTTTCCGAACAAAGCTATTATTACTGTTAGTAATGTTGTTGATTTTTTTTTCCTTAAAAAAAGAATTATTTTCCTCTCAACACGACCCCGACATATAGTCACCATACCGAGCCTTTTCTGTCCGAAACCAAAGTCGGCAGATACCTGCTGGCACCTTGGCCAAGTTGGAGGTGAGGGAGGTGGAGGATGCTTTTAATTCGAGAGCGAAGGCTCGGGTTGTGCGCGGACTTTGCTGTGGTTCAGGCCTGCTCTGGGGGCTCTGGCTTGGCCGTCACATAACCTGCCCAGATACAGGCAATGTGATTGGAAAATATGGAGATTCCTTCAGGGTTTTTCTTCCTGCTGGAAAATGATGCAAGAGAAAAATGCGAGGTGGTGATATCAGCGTTACAGAAGATGTACAATAGACGGATACAGTCTTGAAAAATATGATTTATATTTTTATATCCGACTTCAAATTTCATGGCCAATATTATTTGGATATTTGTGGAGTATATAGAGTGATTACACAGATTTTATCTAATAAGCGATAAACAAAATATGTTTTACACCGATTTTTAATCAGTCGGTACTGGATCCTGTCTTTTTTCATTTATATGTAAATGTCTCGTTTTTTTCTCAATGGCTTCATTCTGGCCTTCCTATAGGACACTGATAGGAGAGAGTGGATTGGCTTTTGTAGATTTCTGTTAATGGTATATTTCAATGGATTTCATCCAGCCTGTGCTGTGCTCGGAGGTTGGGTTTTTCACACCTTGGTACACAGACATAGTGTGTGTAAATGTCTCCCCTGCATCATGCTCTGCTCTGAAGTATTCAGAGCAGGTTTTCAGTGGGAGCAACTTTAACCTTCAGGTAGGCCAGCTGCCTGTTCTCACAGAGCTCTTTTTGTGCCACAGTGACATCTCTGCTTGTCGTTTCCACTGGGCTCTCGAGGATGTTTCCAAGGGAATATTTTCTTTTTTTTATAGAACTACTGCCTAAAGGGAGGAGGAAGATTTGGTTGAGCAGTGTTGGGGAAAGCTCCTGAAAGACACAAGCACGAGGAGTTTTTGCAGTTCTTCATTTTTTTTAAGATACCATCACTGTAGAGGGGGAGTTGAATATTAGTGGAGATGAGGCATTTTTCTGGCAATATCCATAGCTGATTATTTCTAAACCGAGGAGGAGGATATGGGTAGAGAGAGGCATGATCACGCTTCAGATGTTCTCTGCAAGGTGGCAATACCAGGCATGAAGTTGTATTTTTACAGGACACGTCAAACTCTGCTCACTGGGAAAGCTGTCACCAGAGAAACCATCTCTGAAAAGATTTCTGGAGTCCTGTGGGGCTGTGCTTTAATTAATGTTGAGGTGTTCTCATTCCTAATTATTTTATGTGTATAAATAGCAAGAAGATACTAAGGCATTGTGCGTAGCCTTGCAGGCTCCATTTTGTTGAGCAGTGCTCTTCGTGCTTGGTCTTGTGCCTTATCATTTTTTCCCCGATGCTAACTCACCCTACAAATACCACAGAAATATCTGTGCTTTATTGTTTCAGGTAGTGTCTTTGGTTTCTAGGGAGTAATTAGGGCACAAGGATAAGATCTGCATTCACTTGTTGCCTGACGGTGTGGGTAGGTTTAGTAGGTATCTTTCAGACATTGATTCTGTGGTACCTACATTTTAGTCTTTTTGATTTTGAGCTGGAAAGATGTGGTTTAAGCAAAATCCGTGTTAGTTTAACCCCCACTCCCTACAGAAACGGGGTACAGGCAACAACGCCAAAACCTCCTCAAACTGGAGGTAGATATCTGAGTGCAACTAATTTGGTTTTCAAGAGCTGTAGAAAATTATCCATTCTGTCCATTGAAAGTGACCGTTGGGAGCACTCAACAGCTTTGATAACAAGGTCATTTTTACACATGGGGCTTTCGACAGGCAGGATGCTTTATGAGCAGCCAGTAATTAACCTTCACATCATCCCTTTGCAAATCCTCTGGCATGACGAGTTTTACTGCATTCTATATAACATGAATAAAATTGAACGGGAAAATAGCATCACTTTGTTTTGCATTTGAAAGCAAAACTTGTAATGACAGCTAAATCCAGATCTGGCAAATTATGTCCCTGACTACAGAGGATAAGTTATTTGTTGATTCTAAGCACTTTATATCCTTTTTATTGTTACTTTAGACATTTATTTGAATTAAAGTCTTCTCCCCACAAGCTCTTACTTGTCAGTCCCTGGACTGCAATATAGAAGTTAGCATTAGTTTTTGTATGGATTATTCATCTATAGTTTATTCCATGAATAGATGTGGTATGTGCCCACATATGTCTGAATAATGAGACTCTACCTACATTTTTTTGAGAGATAACTAGTTTTGTTGTTTATTTAGGCAGCTACAGTTTTTGTGCTGACAAGATAGTTTTTGGTAGCAGAAATGCTATGCGAGAATGCAATGGAGCAACTGATAGGCCATCTTATTTCAGCAAAATTTAGGGAGAAAAAAATAATGTTCCCTATGAAATGCATTTTTTGACATTATGGTAAGTGGCTGTTTCAACTGAAATAAGTCTGTGGTAATCAAATATTAATAATAAAATAAGTGTATTCTGAATTGGTATATGCACCCAGTTAACAAATGTGGAAAGGTATTAATTTGTGGACAGTCCCATAACGGTAGGTGTTAGGATTTCATCTGATTTTTGTGTGTTTCCATTGTTTGCTTCATGTTCTTATTTTGCAAAGAATTGCTTAAATACAGCACAGTGTCACCATTAGTTTCACTCGCATCTTATCCAGGATTTCATTATGGTTAAGGGTTTTTTGGAGAAAGTGAATACAGATCTGTAGTTTTTTTCTGCTTTCTTTTGTTACTGTAAATGCTAAAGTCTCAGTAGGAAATTTTGACGCTTAGAAACTTTGTTTGTCAGACAGCAGCTTGCCTGGGGATGAATTTGACTTTCTCCCCCATGGGAGGAATAATGTTTATTTTATAAACACCTACCAAACTCAAATGTAGCACCCTTACTAATTTTTTTCTTCACCAGTGAGATCTGTCCTTGCACAGCGTGAGGGGCAGTGATAATAAAAACAAATACAGAAATAAAGTCCAATTTAATATTTCTTATTTTTTTTGGTGGGGGGAGGGTCAGGGTAGGGGTAGGAATAACCTTTTCTTCAAGAGAAATGTAAAATTTTATTTTCAGTAGTTTAAACATAGGTGTCATGACTGTTCTGTGTCTTTAATATCCTTCTGCATTGTCTGTTTCATGTGTCTGCCCTGCTTTTCTCTTTCATTCTTTCTCTTGCACCGGTGGGGAGCAGCTGTTGAGGACAATGAGTTTTAAAGTCCTGGGCTGCAGGGAAGACTTGTGATACATATGTATGTGCAGCAGACAAGGAAAGAATAAATAAGTGATTCATTGTCTCTGGCTGGGGATGACCTCTCTGATTCCCGTTTGGGAAGATAAGGCTGTACTGAAACCATGAAGTTACTCATTAATATCCCTCTAAGGAGGTGGAAACTTTGGCTTTTCGTGCCCGTTTCACATTTCTCGCTTTTGCCTTGGCAGGTGGGTTGGGTGTGATGTAAATGTTTTGTTCAAAGCTGGTGACAATCCTGAAAAGACTTGAGTTTCTATTAAACGTTTTGCTGTACAGACATGATGTGTGAGGACAGTATTTTATTGACAGGCTGGCTAATCATAAATGCATTTGAAACAAGAATGTAAGTGGATTAGGGAGCTGCATTTGTGTTTTCTTCTAGAGACAAGAACATACCCAATTAATATTAAATGAGGCAGGGCAGGATGGTCTGTTTCAAACAGGAGAAGTGGAGTAGAAAATTGTCTTCTAATTGTTTTTTAAAATTCAACAATTCTGCTCCTGCATGTGTTTCACCATGCTATTACATGTCTTTCCTTCTTATTTTGGTAAAGATAGAGCAAAAATTCCTATCAAGCTGGACTCGTTGTTTACTTTAGCACAGATTGCCATTAGTTAGAAAAACACACATTTTAAAATTAAATTTCCCTTTAAAAACAATTAGCTCAAGTGGGAAGTATTATGCAGAGCTCAAAAGTTTCAAAACAATCTTAGAAGAAGAATTTTTTGAAGCTTTCCTGAAAAAGGAGTGTTGTAGCATTATCCAGATTGCAAGTAGAATTTATATGAATTTATAATAATAATAATAATAAATAGTCTGTTCAGTAAACCAAGTATTGTCTTTAAGTCCTGCACTTTTGAGGCTGTAAGAATGTGACTTTGGCAGACACACCAATCTAGTTTATTCTTACATATATAAATAGGTGTGAACACATAAATAACAACGCAATTTAAGATAATTTTTTTATTTGTTATAAGAATGGAATGATAAGTTACTATTTATATTTAATGTTTCTTGTGGTTTACTGATGCAGATGATGGCTTTCATTTGATGAGAAGCGGTACCTTTAGGTTTTGGGTGTACATAGATTTGCCTGTTCTGGGTTGCTGCTGTCTCCCAGGTATTTGGTTCAGGTGCATCAGAAAGAGCACTGAATGTCATAATTTGCATAAAAGCCATGACAATTTAGAATTCTCTGCAAATTGAGAACAAATTGCTCCATGTTATCTGTACTGATAAAATTGAGATTCTCTTTCACAAGTGAAGGCAGGCATGTGCCTGCATTAACAAACCCCAAATTTTTTTCTGATGACCTGGTGATTTAATGGAATATTGCTCTGCTTTGACAAACTTATTTTATTGCTGTATTAATTAGCAGTTTGACATAAGAAAACCTAAAATGATATTTCTTTAAAGTTGTTTAGTGCCTATCAAACATACCTTTGCATATATAGTTCCTGCAGTGGTTAAAAAGCATATTTATAAGTCAGCAGTGTTAAGGTATGTGTTTATATGTCACAGAGCTTATATAAAATATGAAAACAGAAGCTATATTCATTGACAGAGTGAGAGCTCTCAAGGCTATTAGTGTTAGCACCCAACCAGTAAATTTTACATGTTCAGGAACATAAATAAAAAGGATACTCAGAAATACTTGTGCCTCATTTTTCGTTTTGGCTGGGGAGTAAAGATGTGGTGCTAGTAACTACGTGGTGGTAATAGTCCCCGTGGGAGAGGCTGTAAATTGCCTCTGGTCCTCAGTGGGACCTGATCCTGCATCAGAGCAGGGCTTGGAAGAGCTCAGCATTCCTCACAGGGCTGGGCCTTTGTGGAGCTCTGACATAATACTTAGTTGGTTTTTTTTTATTTTTATTATAATATTGATTATAATAGTGATGGGAAGAGTCTGATAGATCCTCCAAGGGGCTCCTGTTCTAGGAAAGGATGTGCTGCCCAGAGAAGCTGTGACTGCCCAGTCCCTGGAAGTGTCCAAGGCAAGGCTGGACAGAGCTTGGAGCAGCCTGGGATAGTGGAAGGTGTCCCTACTCGTGGCAGGGCGTGGAACGAGGTGATCTTTAAAGGTCCCCCAACCGTTTTATGATTCTGTGAAACTCAACAAGAATGTTTGGTTTTTCAGAGGTGAGAGGCTATGCTGGGAGTCCCATCTGCAATCAATGTTACCATGTAAATGGTTAGGTTTGCTTTGTCAGCTGAAGCCTTGGTCCCACCAAGATCTTTCAGAGAGCTGTGTACACTGAGGGGCCTTTTTCGAGGAAAAGGTGGTAGGTTTAGTACATGGAAAGGAGTGATTTTTTTGGAGTGGTTCAATTTATTGCATATAATTTGTTGGTACTTTTGAAGTTCCTAGGTAACAGATGAGTATAGCACGATACAATTTCCTTCTATTTTAATAAGCATGGCTAACCTAATAGAGTTTTACTCATCTCTTCATATAGGATTTATGAGAGGAGACCTACCTCAAATAGTTTAAGTCTTTTGGAGTCTTTAGAAGTAATTAGATTGTGGGTTGCATGGGTAGATTGTGGCTTGTTTATTGGTGTTTTGAGCAGTGCTAGTTGCATCAGTTTTGTTCTGTGTGTTCATAGATAACGCGGTGCTTAATTCCACAAACAGCCAGGTGTTTGAAGATGATTGATACTTCAGCACGTATAATCCATTCACAGAGCTGGTGCATGTATGTGCACTCAATAAAATGACTTTTTTTTTGCACCATCTGCCGATGCAGTGTCATTGGCAGCAGTGCTGGCTGACTCAGCCCTGGCCTGTGCCGTTCATTTCTGCATCTGTGCCATAGCCTGTCAATCCATCTTTTGTAAGCGCTTAACAGTTTGCAGGGTCAGGTTGAGAAAAATCTCTGAGCTGGCTGGGGAACACTCTCTATTTGAATCTTCTGCAGATTTGTTGTGTGTCTTTTCACTGGATCAGGGAGGTGATGTGTTTCAGTGCGTAGTCCGCCAGACTGTTGAGGAAGAAGAGAGTGGGAAACATGGCAGGCTGGAATTGGTGCCAAAAAAAATGTATTATTAAATCATTGCGTAAAGTTTTCCTGTTTTGTACAATATTTAAGAATGCAGGGACAACACCAGGAAAGGGAAAAGACAATTGAAAAGCATACATTATAACTGATCACGTCAGTGGTGAGTGAAGTTTCAGCTCTTGTGGTTGTGATGGAAAACATGAAGAAGTCAAACCAAATGCTAAGTTAAAAGGCCTTTACTTCATAGGCTTAAAAATCATGAGAGTTTAACAATACTCTCTAGATTTTGGAAGAGGGGATCAAGTTTCAGGATTTGTGGACATTTGATGTTACCCATGCTGCCATTTCCAGTACTTAAAATGTTATTTGTTGACTTTGCCACTTGGGCTGTCCCATGACTGATGGGGCAGGGCTAGGAGAGTGGGAAATACAAGCAGGTAACCTGCCAGATCACAGACTGTGGTGTCCAGGGCACAAGGATATGGTGAAGGCTGTGTTCTTCAACTTTAATCTGAGTTTTTAGTAAGCTTTTAAATCATATTAAGTATTTTTCCTTTTTTGAGAAACTTAATAAAAAGGCGTATGTTTTTTCTGGATTTGAGTGTTTCTGCTAGATGTGTGCCATCACTAACTGAGCTTAAGAAACTCCTCGAGTTGCAATTACTTAAATCTGAACTGGAGGTACACTCAGTCACGTACATTCTTGGTCTCGCTCTGTTGAAATCAGGAGGGTAATTTGAGGAGAGGGATTACCATTCATTGCCTGTAACATGAATGGCAGGATGTGCTGTCCAGAAAGCCAGGAAGGTTCAGCGAGGGATCACCGTGCAGCTCGCACTTGGCTGCTGGCTGGGGGACATGGCTGACTCTGCTCTTAGCCTCGTACAGCTCTCAGAGCCCCATTTTCTCTCTCTGCTTGGCAGATCTCAGGGTGCTGAGTGACGTGCAGTGGCTGGAATGGCTCTTCCATGAGCGAGGGGGTTGCTGGAAAATTCTCTGTTAGGCAGAACTCGTGTAGAAGCTGTTACTCTTTTCACCCATTTTATGCCAACATTTAGACAACACTGCCCTGGTGGAAAGTGAGTTTGTGACATTCATCTTTGGGAAAACGTCACTCAGAATCCTGCAGCCATCACTGCTGTTCGGTGGGGCATGTGCCAGCTCTGTCCTGTCTCCCTCAGACAATAGAGGTTTATTAAGGAAAAAATGCTGCTTGCTGCAAGTAGCTCTGTTTTCCCCCATTTGGTCTCAAAATTTGCTGAAATGCTGCTGTGGTATGTGGTTGTGGCTGAAGTTTGCAGGAGGGTGGATCCTCTACAGGGACAGCTGCTCCCAATTCCTTGAAGGCATGGGAAGAGGCTGTTGCTGCTTCTGCTCTTACCTTGCTTGATATTTGCACCTGTGTGCGTTTTCACTTCCGAGGCCGTGGCAAAGTGAGAGGTTTAAGATGGAGAAAGGCTCTGCTGGGCCCTTGGAGCACCTCTCTCCCATGGCTGCTCAGAGTATCAGCTTGTTCCAGGGGTAAGAGCTCTTGCACTTTTCAAAATATGCTGCAGCTTCCCTGAAGTTCTTGCTCCTGTGACTGAGGAATTACATTATTTTCTCATTGGATGAAAAATTTAAAAGGAATAGTTGCTTTCATTGATTAAAAGAGTAATTACCAGGACTTCAAAAAAGATGACTAAGAAATGGATGTCTAATGCTTCTTAAACTCCAGATCACTAATTTCTTGATATTAAGAATGGGAATGTTAAATGCTTGGCAGTGTCACTAAAGAACTTTTTCTTGGATTTCTAGTGCTTAAAGAAAGGCTAAATAAAATGAAATATTTTTCTCCTTTTGAAAAATTTTAAACTCAAACCTTATTAGCACACAGAAATGGATTTAATTTTTGTAAGATTTTGTTTTCAAAGATGCCACATGTGGTATAGCAAGTGTTGCCTGAAGAAAGCTGAGATTAAGCTAAATCAGAGGGTTTTGTTGAGAATAGATAATTGTATTTCCAAATACAATTCTTTTACATTTATATTTTGCATAATGTTTTTCCTAGACCCAAAGAGAAACTGTATTAGCAGATGAGAATCAAAAATAGTATTTTTTTTTTCTTAGAAATGACTTGTATATATTTTGAAGTGTGTGAATGTCCATGCATATTTTATGGGTAAGATGTCTGGTGATGTAAACCCAAAATTAAGGCAAGAATTTTGTAAACAAAAAAGTGGCCTCATTTTTACTGTATGTATGGACAATTAACATCAACTGAGCAACATTAGGTAATTGCATTTGCACTGACACAGTTCTGACAATTCTTAAAAAACACCTTTTTTTTCCCCTAAATCTCCTAAAGATACCCCATGGTGCATTCCCCGCAGTACAGTTCAAACAATACTGAGCGGGTATTTCTCAATGGTGAAGCTGTGATATTGCCCTTTTCTTTTTCTTTTTTTTTTTTTTCCTGTCCTTCCCAGTCTTTATCTGTTTTGGCTATTTAAATATAAGCATTTAGGATTGGCAGGTGCCTCTTACCAGGGCGAGTTCCTGCTGTAGTGGGATTCTGTTGTACCACAAGATTTTCTTGTTTGCTACTGTAATAAAATTGATGTGTATTGTGAGCAGGCTGGTTTTGCTGTCTAGAATAAAACCGAATGACTTTGTTATCCATTTCCAGGGATGGGCATTATTAATAGTAAAGTAGAGACTGCTTTTTTAAAAAAAATAATTTTGAAACTTGCCAAGTAGACTCCAACTTTTTAATCAAAATACTAATGGTGTGTAGGTTTTTTTCCATAAATATGAATGTCTGTTTGACCAGTGAACTGAAAAGAATAGAAAACATTTTTGGCCTTTAAAACAGGGAAAAAACAATTTTTGGGTGACAATATAATATCTTCATTCTAGTCATCCTTGGGTTTCAACTTCACTGTGCTTCAACCATCTCCAAGTGCTTTATGGTCAGTATTTTTGTATGTGGGGAACACAAAGAGTCAAATAAATGTAGATCAGATGTGTTTGCCACTGTTGGTTCATGCTTAGTTTGCAGCTCCTTCTTAGATGCTGTTGTGCATGTGTGGTTCACTCTGGAGGGCCTAAGGTTGCACACCAAGGATCAGTAGTGCCTTGCCTTAATGCTCCTGATAAATCACTGATAGGAGCTGGAGCAGAAATTATTTTCCTTTGTTTTGGCTCCTAGGCTGCATCTTCCCTCCTAATTTTGATGGCTATTCATTTTCTTAATGGTTATAAATGTTGTTAAAAATCAGTGGCAGTGTGGGAGAGTGACTGACAGCAGAACGTGGCCCAGAGTGTCGTGCTCTTCTTACTACCCTTCAATCTTCCTGCAAAGAAAATATCTGCTGGGGAGCCAGGTGCCAATCAGTTCAAGTCTTTGCTTTCTGCAGTGTGTGTGCTTTGTGTATTCTCCTAATAGTCACTTCTGACAACCTACCACTTTGCTCTTGCTTCAGAGGCTGTTAAGACTGAATTCAGAAATAAAGAGTAAATCAGGGAAACCTTGACTGCACTGAAATTTTTAGGATGAGAATGAGCTTGCAAAATTGTTAAAGAAGCAGCGTGTTGTGATTCTTTTTTGTGAAAAGATAGACTGTTCTCTCTCCCTTCTCAAACCTTGGATTTGCTATACAAACTTTATGTTGAGCTCCTGAATTTAAGAATCCCTTGAGAAGAATATGGTTGCAGAGGCATCTTAAAACACCAAGTTTCTCTCTGGTACAATGTAAGCTGTAAGAAGGTAGGAAACTGAAAGTAGAACTTTATGTTGGCTCTTAACTAGAGGATCTGTGAGCCATTGGTGTGAGATAATGCAGTTCTGCAGATCTTACTCCTGGTGGCCATGCAGTTATTGTGGCAGGGGATCTGAGTGCTGCGTTGTTCCTGGCAGCTTGAAGGGATGGTTGCACAAGGAGAGATCTCTTTGCCTTGGCTGCTGACGCCAGGCAGGGCACTGGCTGTCAGTGACGGAGAGCTGTGAGCGTGTGCCTGCCTCGAATGCTCTGGCTCCACAACTCTTGATGATCGCTGTGGTGTTCTGTCATCTGAGCAGCTTGCTCAGTATCCTGGCTCTGAGAAGGAAGGTGGGAGGAGGGGAACGAAACTGTGAAAGGCCCAGTGATTCTTGAAGATCGGCGTTTACTTTCCCAGCAGAGATTTCCATCTCCTTCGCTGGACTGTGTTGAATGAGATCCATCTGTGTCCTTGTCTTGGCTGCTCAGCGGTGAAATGCCCATAGTTTGATACCTGTTGATTCCTTGTGGGAGATTAATTATGTTCAGTGAAGCAGCTGTGTTCCTTATCCACAGGAACGTAGAACAGAGAGGTTTATTTGGGTGTCTGGAGGAAGAGAAAACAACGTCATGTCACAGATGTCGTTCAGTCATTGTTTAAACCAGAAGAAAGTCTATGCAAGTGCTGTAAACTTCTGCCTTTAGTAAATAGATTATAGTAGCACAATTGTTGAATTGGAAAAGGAGCTTCACCTTATTCTTTCAGTGCAGGAGCACTGGTAATTCTTCAGATATTCCATACTAAAGGAATAGCCACTCCAGCTGTGTAATAAGAGCTTGAAGTAGTATTCCCTGTCATGTTTGGTATGAAATGCAGCCCCTATATGGAAGCAAAGGGCTGATGAAAGATATTATGCAAGTGCAAATTATTCAGCATTACTTTAGTTTTTCTTTCTACTCTTCATGGTTCTTTCAGATGCTCCAGGTTTTTTCTTTCTTGGTGGTTGTTTTTTGTTTGTTTGTTTGTTTGGTTGGTTTGTTTTTTGTTATTTTTTTTCCCCTAATGCTGTTATGGTAACTTTTGAGGAAAGATTTTTAATTTTTAACTAAAAATTAGCCTGACATCCAGAGGCATGGAACAGGTTCTTCCTCTCTCAGAGGACCAAATGGTTTGAGTGGAATCTTGGCACTGAAAATCCCGTCTACTTTGCAATCAAGTAATGTGGACATTGAAGCAAGCATAAAACTTGTGTTGGCGCAGAACTTTGTTACTGAAGGCGAAAATAGGGACATGGTCAGCTTGTCTTGTCTGACTGAAAGCACATTTCCTAAGGTTGGATAATTCATCTTTTGCGATTGCTGTGAATGAAACAGGAAATAAGGCTGGAAAAACTTGAAATTAAATTAAATGTGCAGGACCAGACATGCACTTTGGTATTAAATATTGACATACCCCTTCCAGGTAACCACTCTGCCTTTGCAGCCCAGCATTTGCCCTGAAGACTGCAACGTCTTCGTTCTGTGGTGTTTATGGTGAAAAATTTGTTGACACCGAGAAATATTTCTAGTGCCTTCTTTCTTAACACTAGTGTATACCTCTTTTGGTGCTGTGTCACTGCCTCCCCTGAAATTAATCTCCTGATTTATTGTATGTTATTTCAAATGTCCCTGGTGACTTGGGTTGACTAATGTACTTTAAATATGGTGAAATCATATAATCAGTTGTGGGAGTTGACCATGTATCACGCTGCTCCCTTGTGCAGATAGACAACATGGTTGTGTCATACTGACTTACAACATACATACTATATTTTATATAGTATATAAAATATATATTTTATATAGTAATATAATACATTATACATATATATTAATATTATATATAAAATATATACACATACATACATGTGTATATAATGACATACATACTGAGCCCTTGGCGGTGCTTTCCCAAATACAGGAGCAGGTCCTCTGTTGCTCTTTGCCTGTGGATTGGAGTGTAGGTTGGTCAGTTTTAAATCTGGGAAGAATTAGGATTGGGGCAGCACTAACTATGTGAATTATCGATGTTCTATGTGTTTATGGTACTACAGCCTGAGTGGGCTTGAGGAAGGAAGGGAAAGGAAGGAGGTGATGGGAGGAAAGAATTAAAGCAGCTTCAAGCTGGATTTAAGATGGATCTGTGTGCTCCAGCTGAAAAGGGAAGTCTCTGGGTCGGTGGCTGCAGTGTGCTTGTGACTGGAATGTTTTGACTCATCCCAAAGGGATGTTGTCCACAGTGCAGCTTCTTTACACTGGGCAGTGACAGCTCACAGTGTGTGAGGCCGCTGCCATTGTACCTTTCCTTTTGAACACAGTTCAAAAACGAAGGGAATGTTTACATTTGGTGGGTTATGTGTTTCCTAATGCCTCTTCATTGACCATACCCGCTTTAATTGAGATAAAGATGTAGTGCTGTGTAACATTATCTAGGTTTAACGTCAAGGGTTTGGGAGGTTGTGTCTCTGCTCGTCAGATTTTCTTAGCAGAAATAAGAGAACAAACTTACCCTGTGCATCTTCTTGCCTGGACAGTCTGTACCTGGAGATCTTCTGAGTGCTGCTGTCTTGAGACCTTTGTGTCTGATCTAAGGCTCTTGCTGTGCTCAGATTTCATGTTACCCTTTTTTTATTTTGAAATTGTGAGAAAAACGTGTACAAACAATGCTCTGCTGTTTCCAAACACTGTGAAGTCTTCCCCCTTTGCTTCCTGTTTTTGTAGCATGTTTGTGAAAAGACCTTGTCTGCTTTGCACTGGAGTTAGGCTCAATGTACATGCATTCTGCATCAGCTACTGTGTGTTCCAGCATGCAGGGACCCGAGCTGCACTTCAGCAAGCGTCATTACTCTTTATTTGTTGTAAGACTAGATTAAAAAAGACTGGTGCATGTAAAAGTGAAAGCAGAGGCAGTGTTAAATTGTGCAGTCATGAGCTTGTTATTTCCCTTCCCCCCAGCGTGCAAGCCAGTTAGTAACCCAGTGATCTATACATGAGGCTTTAATTGGATATATGCCCAGAGTGCAGATTAATATGGAAAAGCTATAAAGGCATGGGTTCACAAACTTTATTTGACCACATGAGCACTGTCTGTGTGATCCCATGTGGAATGTGTGGGGGATTCTCAAAACAAAGAAATACCTTCACGTATTTGGGCAGATCTGTGTGTAAACCACAGGACACAGAGGTGATGTCTCTACCTTAAAGTCAATAGACTGTTCATTAAACAGGACTTCTTCGGGCTTAGGTGTATCTGTGCTCGCTGTGTAATTTACTTGACTTCTTAAGTTTTAGTTTTAATAATTGCTGGAGATTTCTCTTTACAATTGGATATAATCTTGGCTGCCTTTGGAGATAAGGGGGGGGTGTGAATCTCTCTGTAGTGAAATAAAAACAAGCAGATGTCTGACTGCAGCTGGCTGGAGATAAATCATTTCATATAAACTTGCCTGGAGAACATGATTTTACTCTTCTATAAACCTACACTCCAGAGGGAAGGGAGAACCCCCATTAGTCAATGACACCCTCCTGGCCTAAAATTCCAGTGTTTCTAGTTTGCAAATCACATGAAACGCAGCCTACTAGCTGTGTTCGGCAAAGGCTTTCTCAATTTTGAAAACACTTGTAACACAGATTTTGTGTCTCTTCTGGGGATTTTTTATTTTTAATTAAAATTGCAGTATTCCTAAATGTGTAAAACCAGCCACCAGTCAAGTCCCTGTATTCTCCAAGCTAGTTTAATATTGGTAAAATCTCTTTTAAGTTGGCATAGTACTGTGATAAAGAGTTTGGTGGCTTGGGAGGGCCCTGTTGCAGAAGAAGCTGATCTTCTTGACCCGTCATATCATGGAGAGCAGTAAGGCATTCCACCTATTTCAGAACTCTGGTTTTCCTCTTTACCCTCCTCTGCATGGTTGCTTGGTGCATTATTCAGTTGCTCCCTGAGGGTGGTGGGATTGAAATGTTACCTCCTGTAGCATAAGCCGTAATCCACATGAAGACCGGGGAGCTGGTGGTAAATATACTCCCATAGTTTCAGAAAATAAGGTAACCTTAATTAAAGTTCTGTGCAAGTAGTTTCAGTGTTTGATTCCAGCCATTTGCCTGATGAGGACAGGGAGTAGTCCTTAGCTCTCTGCCTGCAGCAAGAATATGGGAATTGAAGTGACTCATTCTCGGGGACACGACAATCGGAATGAGGCACTGCTGTGGTTGGAGATAATTCCCTGGAAGTCTCCGTTGTGCAGAATGCATTAATTGAAGAGATTCATGAGCTGCTTAATGTCACATCACTTCATTTCCTCATCAGGGAACTGAAAGTCTCATCTGTGTAGGAAAAAAACAGGATCTCTCTGGTTGCAGGTAAATCTTGACCTTTGTAGAAAGAGATTGTGTGCGTTGTCCATCATATTTGCCCTGTATTAAACCTGTTGCTGTGTAGCTCGAATTTTCACTTGCCCTATTATCTATCAGCTGTGTCCCCACAGCTGTGTAAAGTCAGCTGTGTAAAGATGTGCATTTCTGAGTGCCCAGAAATGTGAGCAGTGGAGATGAGGAGGGAGCTGTTTGCTGCTGGGTTCTCCAGTGCAGTGCAGCAGAAGGATGGGTGGTTCCTGTTTGTAACTGATCACCATCTGCAGGCACTGCATCGGCCACAGCAGCAGAAGCATATCTTATATTCAGGAGAGGGGATGTGGCATAGGATACCCCTGCAGAGGCCTGGAAATGCAGTGGTACTGTGTGGCCTGTTCTGGAATGGATGGGTGCTTGTCTCCTGCAGACATCAGTGTGTTCCCAGTGGGCAGATCTCATGCCCTGTGTAGGCAGCAGAACATCAACACTGCAGCCCACCATTGGCAGATTTAAACTGGAGAAGAGAACGTGCTACGCTTATGGAAATCGGAAATTAGACCTGGTGTGTGTGATATCATGGTTTTCAGAACCCTGATTCTGGTTTTGCCCAAGTGACTGTTTTTCTGACTTTTACCTGCTGCGGGCTAGTACAGAGTGGGTCCCATGGCATTTGCCATAGTTTATCACGTGATCTTTTAGGCACTGCTTCAGACTGAGTTTTTAGTAGTTTTATGGCATGGCAAATCGCTTACATAGCTACTTGTTAAAAAAAAAAAGGATACATTTTTCTTTTGACTAGAAATTAGCCAAAATTGAGAGTCCTGCATCTTGACTGAATTTTTGAGCATAAAGGTTGTATCTTATATCTTTTGATTTGATCATTGGCCAGGTCAGTGAAAGGAAGTGCCCTTTCCTGTGGCTTTATGTGCTACTGCTGTCTAGAGTTGTGGTGGTATCAGCGAGACCTTAGGGCTGGACTCAGACACTTCCTGTCTTTCTACCGTCTGATTCCACCAGGAGGTCACAGTGGTTTCAGTTGCATGGTTGGAGCTCACACCTGCCATAGACAGCCATAACACCACAGCTGTGCTCTTCACCTAGGGCAGGCTGGTTAAGAAAGAAGTACCTTTTATATCCACTGATAACTGAGTTTTCCTTCATCTGTGCCTTCGGGAACATTTCAGTACTTTGCCTGGCAATGTATCACTACTCTGAATTGTGTGTGAAAAAAATGTCTGAAGCAAATTAAACAGGATGACTTGTGAGTAAAAAATCAAGTCAAAACAGTGTAGAGATGAAAATCATTGAGTTGATGAGTGCAGTCTGTCTGTGACTGGGAAACCTTTAATGATGCTAGGAGAAAGTATTGACCATAGTAGACAAAGCTGCACATGATTTTTCTGTGACCAAAAAAAATAATCAGACTCTTAATTCCTGTGATTTATTATTTCTGTGATCACGTGGCTTGACATGTTGCAAACACATGGGGTCTTAGGGGAAGCCACAGAAGGTTGCCTATCTCAACAAAGTCCAGCTTGAGACTGAATTGCAGAAAATTAAGGTGAAAAGGAGAGAAAAGGAAAAAAAAAAAAAAGAAATTATTTTTTTGGCATTGTAGTTGTGGCTTGGCATGTCTAGATCCTGGGAGTCCTTTCCATTGTTTTTACTCATAGCATCTTTCTTGCTTGTTGGGAATCACTAAGAGTGATTTGGCATCTGTGCCATACTAGTAAAAACAATCCTAACTGCTTCAAATTAATGAATTGTGTAAGCTACCAGTGAATGATTTGAGGGGATGGAATAACAGCCATAAGGACAATATGAATTCTTCATTGACTGGCAGCGTTTTTCTGAGAAAGTGCAGCTTTATTTTACTGACACTGAGTTGGTTTAGTGTGTGGACTTCTAAAGAAGTAGTGCTTTAGAAAAGGGCATCAATTGCTTGAGCTGAAGCCTATGCCTATGGTGGCTTATTGTTAAAACAAAAAGCCATCTTGAGATCCAGCAAGGGAAGAGAGCATATTTTCAAATGGTGAAGCTTGTTCTTCTAAGAGAGAAAATGGTACTTCTAATTTTTCTTATCAAGAGTTAACCCACAACAAGATATTTAAACAAAGCAAGCTACCTGGACTCATTATTAAAGAGACATTTTTTTGGGAGTAAACACTTTCAGGCTTTTAGGTCCCTCTTTGAACTGTGTCTTTACAATGTATATGCATGTGTAGTTCAGCTGAGAACTGATAGGACAGTACTTCCTTTGCTTTGACTCTCTTAGTCTTTGAACATTCCTTCTCACATGGAAATCTTACAGTCTTCTGTTTCCTGATGGAAATAGGGCCAGTTTAGGGAGGGTTGATGTTCTGGGCAGTATATCCAAGATAGCTATAGGTGCCAGAGGAAGAGAAAGCAGCCTCAGGAACAATAGGATTTAAAAAGCTGTTTAATTTGTGTCAAGCTGGTTTTTTTTTTTTTTTTTTTTTTTTTTTTTTT